>NDGM010957542.1:0-11549 GCA_002564305.1 Octomys mimax | reverse complement strand
TTCAATGAACAATACAAAAAGGAATTAGAATGAAACATACATCCAAGAAATTAAAAAATAATATTGAAAGTTAGCAAAAGTGTGTGAACAAAACTGAAGATAAACTTTCAGACCTTGAAGATAGCATTGCCACAGCAATTGTGAAAAGAAAGATCTCTTTTTAAAAAAATAAGACACCAGGTACTAATAATTCAACAGCTGCAAGAGGAAGCAAATTAAGCAATGTAAGAATGATAGGAGTGAAGAAAACAGGAGTCAACACAAGGCATAAAAGACTATTTGCAAAATAATAAGAGAAAATTTCCAAATCAACTCCAATTATCATAGCAAAAATAAATCTACACCAACACACATGATAATGAAGATCCCATAAATTCAGCAAAAGAACAAAATATTAACAGCTCTTAGAGAAAATAAATAGATCAACTATAAAGGAAAACCCAATAAGAATCCAGGCAGATTTCTCAACACAAAACATCAAGTCAAGAAGACCATAAGAGAAGTATTTCAAGTCATGAAAGAAAACATCCAATTCAATTGATTTATCCTGCAAAATTATCTTTGAAAATTAATGGAGAAATAAAATAATTCCATGACAAAGAACAACTAAAGAAATTCGTGACAACTAAACCAACCCTACAAAGAGAACTGAAAGATGTTATAGAAAAAGATACAAGGGCCAGCCAAAGAGCTCAATGGATTCAGTAGGCCTTTACAAAGTGTTCCATGCAGCACCATGTTCCAAAAGTGACCCCTCATATATCACCTCTTTTTCAGTTTAAGCTTCAGGTACCTGTGAAATCCATCTCTTTGAACTTCAGTTTGACCATGAAGAGATGTATAGATGACTTTCCTGGAAAAGTGTAATCTTAGCAGCTATTCTGAATTTTCCATCTAAGGATTTCAATAAGCGACTTTAGTCATAAAAGTTGAGATCAATTAGTTTTATCTACTCATTTTGATAGTAAACATTTCCACTTTTAATTTAAGTGATCACATTTTCTTCATGAATGTAGGATGGTAAATAAACTGACCTGTTATATGTAAAAGAGAAAACATGCCCCATTTCTTTACACAAAGACCAGCTAGGACAAAGAAACTACTTGAAATATTATAAAGAGCTTTAACATGAAAGACTATTAACATATAAAGCAATCCAGAGATTAGCAAGACCACAGTTATTACAACCCCCTAAGGATGGAGGGTAATTGGGAGAAATAAATTTCAGAAATCTTATTCAAATATGGTAAAGAAGGAAATGAAAGAGGAATTAATGATTCATAAACAAATGGGCACTGGCCATGCCTACATTTTACCAGCTTTTCCATAAGGTACAGTACCAAAATATGTATAATATTAATCTAATGTAGTAACACTTTTTTCATCATTTAATACATGGTGGCCCTGACAGTGTAATTCAGTTTCTATGTAGAAATAGTCCATGTCCTGGATAATGTGATAAGTGAGGCAAGCAAAAAACCCAGAGTAGGTCGACATGTGGTAGGAGAGCTTGTATTCCTTTTGCTGCTGCTAGCATTCTGCTGCATCCCATACTCAGGTAACTACTTTATGTGAGTAGTTGGACTTATGCAAAGTAGGAACTAATCTTGACTGCACTAATCCACATACAGTATACATGAATGTAAAATACTGACAATCATCATTCTAAAGCAGGTAGAAACAAACACAAGGAAATTGAGGGAGTGATTCTAGTAAAATTAAACTTGTACTGGATAATCAATGATAGTTTAATTAGAATTGACAGGAAGTTGGACAAAATTCTCAAAATTATATGAAAGACTTTGAGACACAATTTCCCTAAGTTATTGATAAAAATAAAGTTGGTCTAAATATGTACTATACCATAAGGCCAAAGATCATCACCCTTCTACATTTATTTTATAAAAACTAATTCCTATGCAATGTTCCTTTCTTGGTTATACATTTATTTCTGACATTCATATATATGCTTTACTATTGGCTAATTAGTGTTGATCAGAGTGAGATTGTGAGTTTATGCTCAATAATATTTATGAAAAGTGTTGTTTCCTTGTGATAAAGGTCATTTGTAATTCAGTATCACTATGATACTGTGTGATAGATCTGAGAGATACAGTCTAGGTTCTTATGTATAGCAAGCAAAGAATTGCAAGTGTACATCCAGTTATAACAAAATAAAGCAGCTACAGATTTGGAAGAAAATAGAAAGGTTTGATTAGGGCTGTTCCATGCCAACAGAAATAAAAAGAGGGCACAAGCAAAGTGATATAAAGTCAACAGGGAAACAAATGTGCACTGATTAATAAGACTTTCAGATTTTTAAAAATGTACACCCAACCTTGGGTACCTCTCATTGGATCTCTTGATGAGACTGACAGAAATGATTGACAGGTTGGTGAATCATTTCAGGGGCACCATAACATGCATGCCTGCCCCCGAATTCATTCTGATTAAGTCACATACGTGACAGGAAGTCCATATGTATGAAATTTAAATGAGGGGGAAAAAAGGAATGGGAAAAAGGTTACTGGAGGACATGCCATGAATTCTAACATGTATGTGTTCTAGCCTAGAGTTTTAGAGAGTTCCTAGGTCTGTTATTTTCATATTCTGCTTCTTTGCAAGCAATAGAAAATTGATGGGCCTTGAGCTGTTGTGCAAATATAGGTGGATGAAGAGGGAGTGATCTCTCACCTCTAGTTGTGCTACCTGTACCATTCCCCCAAGACATCTGGTCCCCAAAAATCTTTAGGAGGTGCTGAATGAGGAAGGTCTATGGGCACTCTTGCCCTTTCTGATCTAAGGTCTCAAGGGAGCCATATTCCTCCTTCAAGGACTTCTTGATGAGCTGTAGACTTGGAGGTGGACCACCTTGATAACCATCAGCAGCTATCAAAGAAGGAAAAATAAATTTATTAAGAAATTAAATATGTAATATTTAAATAGTAAGTTTATGAGAAGGATTAATAAAGACTGTATTGAGAACAGTAAACAAGAATCCCCAATTCCATATATTTGGCCAGAACATCCTTGACTCAGATCATTTCTACTAGATCTTAGTTATTCAGTCAGCTGTGTTCTGTGCTGTGTCTTTCACTATTTAAGATGTACATAGGGATTACATTCTTTTAGAGACATGGCCTCTGTCTTAGCAGCTAGGAGAATCTAGTCCCTTATGATCTTGCATGTTATATGGCCACTCTTGCTAAGAAATCTATTTGATCTTGAAGGATGGCAGTACACTGGATAAGTTCATCTGAGGCTCTCTGTCAAGCTTTTAGGTAGCTATTCATGTTAAAAGAAAATTGTTATTAGATTTAATGATTTATGTAAGTAATTACTATTGTATATCTCTTCTAGAGGAATGTTTTAAATCATCCAGGAGGATTCCATAAGAAACAGGAAAAAACAAAAGAGGTCATGTTATGTCTTGGGGCAAGGACCTTAAGTGTAGTAAACAAAAATAGCAATAGTAACTATATGACTTTCTTAGAACAAAATAGTTTGTCTAACTATAGGTCTTTTTTCTGAAAGGAAGTTGGAGATTGCTACTGGTTCACATATATACAAGGTATGTGGTATTTCTTTGTTGTATGGTGTATCCTGCAGATTGAGACCAAATGTCTACTCCCTGTGCCTTAATGGCTGAAGGAGTGCCTAGAAATGTTACTTAAGAATATTTCCATCTGGGGGCACATTGGTCCTGGGGCTTGCCCTACCCTCTTTCTAGGTCTTTATTAGGACATGGTCAGCAGGGTAGACTTTCAGCTGGAAATTGCTGTTAGTCCCACAGAGCATATTTCTTTTCTTTTTTTTTTTTTCTTTTGTACTGGGAATCAAACTGCACCTCATGCTTGATAGGCAATTGCTTGTGCCTTTGAGCTATATCCCTGGACCCCAATTTTTTTTCTTTCTGTATTTTAGGGCAGGGTCTGCAAGGTCTACAGGGTCTCACTACATAGATCAGACTCCTGGTGATTCTCCTGTTTATAATTCCCACATGCTGGGATTACAGGTGTGCGCCACCACGCCCAGTCTCAACTGCCTTCTCACTGTGCCCTGGGGTTGGGGCTGGCATGGTCCACCAGGGATTGAACCCCAGCCCCTGCACTCCACCTAAGCAGGTGCATTAGTCTGCTGATCTATCAAGCCAGCCATCCAAATCTTTTTTTTTTTATATTCCTTAAGGATCTTGGATATTTACCAGACCAGTCTAGGTTGAAGGAGCTGGGAGGTTTTAATGTCAGCAAGTAAATAAAATGTCAAAAAGCTCCCATAAAGCATCTTGAAAGGAGTGAGATCACGTTTTAAATCTGGGCCTCATTAATACAAATGGAAAGAGAAATGGCAGTGTGGAGATGGTACTTAGCTCCCAGTGTTTTGGAGATTTTCTGCATGATTTCGGATGTGAAGGAAGGGTCATTATTTTCTTGATAGATTTAGACAGTTCAAACCTAGGGATATCTGCTTTGCAAGTACTTTCACCATCTTTAAGGCCCATCTAGTGTGATACAGAATGCCTCCATCCACATAGTAAATGCAGCAGTGTACATCAAGATGTGTGTGTATTCCTCACACACAAGCATGAGGATAAAATCTATTTGCCAGCTTTGCCAACTTAGTGAAAGAGGATTGTCACCATTGCACTGGTTCAGGCAATGAATGAGGATGAGTCTGTGTATTATTGAAGATACAAACAGGGTATAATTTATAGATCTGGATGACAATGTTACAGCTTCCAGACCCCACAAAGAGCCTAGGAGTGCCATCGTATATCATTCCTCAGTAGTGCCATGGCATATTATTCCATCCTAGCTAGAAGGCATCATGTGAGCTTAATGACTTTCCATTCAACTCACAGTGACAATAACAGTTGAGGTTCCACTGTTGGTTCTAACTCAGTCTTAGAATATAACCGTGGGAGGAGCTATTGATGGCCTAGGATTATTTCACAATTGGCTACTGAATCTCCCTTAGATTTGCACTGAGATACAAGGTTCAAGGAGCACTGATGTCATCAGTGATAGATAATTGTTACCTCACTTCAGACATTTATTGCTTCAAAGAAGTTAAGAATTTCCTGTCTTTATTTTACTGACAACTGGTGACCAGGTAAAAGTCCCTTTTCTTTCCTAATGGCTGCATGTTATGTAAGACTGGAAAAGGCATATTTGGAATCAGTATACAGTGGACTTTTGACTTATAAACTCAACTCATTCGTGAAGGCTGACTGCAACTCAAGTTGGTTATAAGTCAAGATAATTTTCCCATAAGAATTAACTTAAATATTTATAATGCATTCTGAACATCCCAAAGCACTCTTAACTTTTACACAACAGAAAGGAAAGTATAATGTGTATAATTTACCATAAGTACCAATAATTCTGCTAGTGTATTCACCAAAAAGTTATAAAATATACCTAGTTTACCAGAAACAACAAATTTGTGGTCCCCCTCAAGTTGACATCTTTGGCTTATAAGAAGGGAAGATGAAATGGTAGGTGGTTATTGTTTAGAGAGAGAGTTTCCCTCCATAAAAGCAACACCTACATACTAATAAAAGTAAGAATCAATAAATATTTGAGATTTGAATCAAAACACTGTTCTTACAAAAATTAGTACTTATATAGACATAAGTATATATGAATATTTTTTTCCACTGGAGAAAGTGACTGAAGCTATTCTAAGACATAAAAGCATCAGGAATCTGGCATTCTGGTGTCCTGTCTCTCCTAGAAAATTTCTATACTCCACTAGGATCTGCCTCTGGCTCACTAGATCTCAACCTTTTTAGAACTAAAACTGGTCTAAGGTTGTCCCTTTCTGTCTTTTCTTTAATATTGTTCTTTTCTATTATGATTAATTTCTTTAGCTACCCTTCCTTCCTTTTCTTCTTTTCTAGTTTTCCGGGGGGGCAATTTTGGTAGCAATAATTATAGCAATTTTGTGAAACACTGACAGAAGTAACATCCACAAACCCACATATCTGGGTTCAGGGTGATGCTTACATACACTTTTCTTGCATCACATGTTTTTTTTTGAAACATCACAAAAGGCTGGTATCTGGGTCATATGCAAGACTTTGGTCATAGGTTAAACCTGGGACCTGGGAGATAGCTCAGTAGAATAAGCACTTCCCTGGCAAGTGCAAGGGCATGAGTTCAAAAATAAATACATAAATAAACCTAAAATTCTAGTCACAATCCAAAGTTTTCATGTGTCAAGGTGACCAAAACTCAAGAGTATAATTTATATGTTGACCCTCTTTGCCCTGTTAAAGTTGGAAAGCCTGAGGGAAATAAATTCTCCCTTTGCGCAGAAATCCCAAGAGATAGGCATATTGCTTTAATGACCTAAGTATGGAAGATTATCTCATAACATGACTTCCTAACCTGCTAATGCCATCCTTTATGAAACTGTTGCCATTAGTAAAAAATATGCTAAGTATCCCTGTCAATTGGCAATACTTCAATGTAGAGTGCCTAGCATAAGTCTCGACCATAATTTGTTCATAATCACGTTATTCCTGTTAGTTGGGAGAAGAACGTCTGAGCTTAGAAGAGTGAAAGATAAAAGTGAGATCTGAGTTTTCAATAAAGATGGCAAGTCTTTCTCAGGTTACCCAAAAATGTGCCTTGAGATCTAGCACAAGTGTCACCTGGACTGGGGTTAAAACTGGCAACATTTGTCCCAAGGTTATGTTTGGAGCTTCCCAGACTAAGAATGCTGTAGCAGCTGTTGCTCACAGGCAGTTGTGCCAGTCCGGTGCTACTACATGTAGTCACATGAAAAAGTAAGCAACTGGCCAGTTTCCTGACTACTCCTTGTTTTTCAACCACGAAGGGAGCAAAGGCTCGGTCATGCCTGGGATTCCTAATGAGGCCTATATCAGGGCCTATTTTAAACTCAGGAGGCCCTCTTGATTACCTGCTACCTGTTTCAAGGATTCAGTTTCTGGTCCTTGAGTTTGATGTTAGAGCTTGGCTTGTTATCTCAAATGAGGTATTCAGATGGGCCATCCCCAAGAAAATACTCACCGCATGTTTAGACCCTAGGGGACCCAGACTGCAAACAGCTTCTGTTTTTATATTACTTTTTGTTAAGAAATCTGGATATTATATTGGGACACCTTGTCACCCCTTTTTGTAAGAAAGAAGGAGAGTTTAGCGAAAAACATATATCACAGTGAAATGGATGGATCTAATCCAAACATTTAGTTATGTATTTTAATTACTTCCAAGATACCAAAAGTAAAATTCGAAGTAAATAAAAACATAATCATTGTTAACACTTTCATTGTAGAAAATCTTCTTTGATGAAAATAAATAAATTTTTCCCCTTGTCTTATCTTTCCCATTTTCTTCCTGGAAAATTAGAATTTACATGACACCTTATTTATTCTTAACTCCTAGTTTCTGATTGTCAGCTTCATACTCCTCGTACTTGTGACATCACACATCTATTCCCAGGGAAAAGGAGGTCTGCGATGTCTTAATTAAATGCACTTTGTTCAAAGTGAACTTTGAACATTTCAGGAATAAATATTCACTCTAGAAGCCCGAGTATAAATGAAAGCAAAATATATTATGCATCAAGAAATAAATCATAAGCAAAATGAGACAAAATGTGTACAAATCAAATAATATCACTATTCTGATGGTTGATGTTATTGCACATTTATATATTTCATGTGAGGAAAAATAAATGCATGAAGTACTGGTGCTGGTAAACATGTAGTCTATTGGTAAATTTCTAATTCACTAATGCTCCCAGAACTTGGCTTTGAAATTATTAATTATGTGGAATCTCTTTGAAAACAGCATACAGAAGTGCATTTCTTCATTAAACAGATTGCAGTCCTGGCAATGTACAATAATTTGAGGAAATTCATCTCTTTTTGTTTGATACATCATTTGTAAGACACGTGTATTTTAAGGGAAATATATAGTTACAAGCAAAAGGAGAGATAGTAGTTCCATTGCTGTCAACATCAAAATCACTGTATAATCCAAACTGATAAAAAGACTGTTAAATACTACACTGGAAGTTTGGAAAATATTTATTTTTATTTATTTATGTTTCACAATGATCCTTTTGGGCAATTATAAATAATATGAGCATCCACGAAAGGAACTTGTTGGATAAAGACCCTTCATTTCAAACTTGAATTTTGGAAATACTCAAAAGAAGAAATAAAAATTGAAAGATATAATACAACTGAATGGAAAGTGAGAACTTAAGGATTAAACAACAAAGAGAGGGCAAGGAGAAAAGCTAGGAAACATAGCAGGGGCAAAACCATACATTTATACACACAAGATGGTTAACGCAATGGTTCTGAGAATCTCCATCAGGTTTTTGAACTAGCAGTTAATTGGTAGGATTTTCACCCTGACTAACTATATATGCTGACACTGTGAACTAAGCAACTGCACCAAGGATAGCAATGTGTAATACTAGGGCCACGCTTGGAATGCCTGTCATTCTGGACTTCTAAATGCGTGCTGCTTCTAATGTCATATCAATAACTGCTATACTCTCTCTCAAATAAATGTTTGTTTTATAAAAAGGTAATAAAAATGGAAATACTGAGGATTGAAATATGATCATATATTTGCTGCTCTTTTCTCAAGATTCAGCTCTGCATATTTGTATACAACCTGAAAACTCCAAATGTAAAGAAAATCAAAATCACATGACTGAAGCATTAGCCAATTGTAGGCAGATCTATGATCCATCAGTGAAAAGCTAATGCCCTCCTTGTTGAAAGCATATAATCATCTGAAGTATCTTTTTTTTTAAAAAAAAAAAAAGAATGTCAAAAAAGCAGAGTCTAATTTTATGTGCCTGGGAGTAGCTATCTAAGCTTCAGGCAATACAAACGCTGCTATTACTGGGAGTAAAAGCTCTGCATAATTAACAAACATCATCAGCCTTACAGTTCCTGTAGAATGCAGTAAGTTCCTTGCCTGAAGGCTGCTCTCATCCTAGTAAGTCTGTTTACCCTGTCCAAGATTAGATTAGTTTAATTATTATGAAAAAGACTGCTAAGATCTTACAGCCTAATTATGCAAATGTTTCTAAATGTTCACAAAAGTAATTTATTTATTTGGAGATAAATGAATCTGTTTTGTCATAAAGCAGATTGCAGTCCTGGCGATGTACAAGCAGGGTTATATAGCCTCGGGCAAACCCTCCACCGCAAGTACCAGTGGGACCCCTAGATTAAAACATTTAAAAATACATAAATGTTTTTAGCTGGTTTTTACTGTTTTTATAAATTATAGTAATCCCAGGAAGAACTATCACAGGTTTAATACTCACCAACCTTGTTATGAAAACATGGTTTCTCAGCAGAAGCATTTAAAAGATGCTAACAGCTAAAAGATTCCTAGCAGACCTATTAAGGTACACCTGTTTTATTATGCCTCAGAGCAGATATCTTTGCTGTTTTTTGTCTTCTTCCTTGTAATATAGTTTAAATAACTCATAAAAGAAAATGCTACAAATGAATAATAGAATATAGGCATAGATCATAAAATTCATATTAATTTTACTTTTACCTATAAAATTAATGTTACATTTAAATAAATTCTTATGAAAATGACTTCTGAATAATAACACATTGATACATAATTTGCTAAAGATTACAAACCAGGAAGCATAAACTTTAATACCAATTCTTTATTAACACTATGAGAAATATCTTTACTATGTCAAATATATTACGAGTATAGTTAATATTCTTAAATAGTCAAATTAAACTACCTGAGATCTCTAATCCGGAGCTTTCAACTTTGTTCTCAGAATACTTCTGTGTATTTACAAAGTCTAAAACTTTTATCAAAAATATTCAAGAAGTGTACCAGCTTTTTGTTAAGAAAAGTATAGAGAATATATGCTGTTCTTGTTTTCCTCACATATGTTATTCCTTCGAGAAGTGGCCAGTCTGCCTGAGAATAACCCACTCTCCAGGTTGAACTTAGGGACAATATGATGCTATGCCCTTCCCTCTTACAAGGGGATCACATGTCCTAAGTCAAATCAGTCAACATTTGCCTCCCAGAAGAACTGCAATGTAAGAAATTATTGCTAATTGAGAACATCCAATGTGCTGTGTTAGGACCCTTCATGTATAAACTCATTTAATCCTCAATTCTTACCCAACGAGAGTGTAAGATACTGGGCTGTGAGGCCATGGACTATCAACAGCCTGATACTCATTGAATGAGAGCAAACTGTCAAAGTGATGAAGTTCTGAAGACCTGTTTGAATGGGGTGGGGGACAGCATTGTCCTAGAATTAAGTTGCCACTTTCAGTCAGAAATTATTATGTGATGAATATTATGTTGCAAGCAACAGGTCCTAAAACAGAGATCAGGCACAGCAGATCATTAGGGGCCATGTTCTATCCAGAGAACTGAATAGATGTAAAATAGGAAAATTCTGTGCTTGAAACAGATAGAGAACTTAAACAATACACAGAGAAGGGTGAAGAGTGTGAATATTTCAAAGTCTATATGGTAGTTGTTATTAGATTTTTTTTGATTTTTCTTTTTTGAGACAGGATCTCGCAGTTGTTATTCATTACATTATATAGTATCTATGTGAGGAAAACAAAGAGGAATGCATATATGCTAGACAATCCATAATAATACACAGAATACTTGGTTGTTCTGAGTACTCAGTATCTTTTTCCAATTATTTTTATAAACAAAATCTGTTTTGTTGTGGAGTAATGACTCCATTCCTCAATTCAAAGTGATCAGACTACTTCCCTAAAGTTCTACATAGAGGAAGGTTTACAATCCTACTGAACTTTATCAAATTCTTCACCAGAGATTTTGCTAGATCACATAGGAAAGGAACAATTTTTTCAGTTGAGATTAAACTGGCTTGACATGGATCTTTGGCACAGTGGGCAATGTGCACTATGACTATCTTAATAGGAAGCATGTTGCGGGGGAAAGTCAGTTGCATAAAAACTCTGGGTCTAGCCATGGCTTACGCTGAGATCTCTTCCTAGAACTTTCAGTCATTTCAGTCAACACATTCATTTTTCCACTTATACTATTCAGAATTTGATTTCTCCCATGTATAACCAGAATCATTCTAAGGTGCGGTTTGAATTATCAGTAAAATACACTAAAAATACTAAGTATAGTCATTTTCTGACTATATTTATATTTACAACCATTAGAATTAAATTTAGTTTGTTTGTAGAAGCATAATTCATGTTCATCTCAACTGAGATTTCTAAGCATGGAAAATCAACTTTGCCTATGTCTACAAGATTTTACTTTTGAATACTGGGGAACATGGCACAACCATCTCTAGGACTTTGGTTGGAAACACAGCTTTTCATTTCCTGTACCTTTAACATTTATTGGGAGATAAATGTCAACAACAATATGACAGTACGAATATAAACATATAATTATTTCTTTCAGCCAGAGGTTCAATCATTGAGGAATATAATTTATTAGAAAAAAGTCTATCAGAAAATAATGAAATTTAATGTGTGTGTGTGTGTGTGTGTGTGTGTGTGT
>NDGM010957527.1:0-11523 GCA_002564305.1 Octomys mimax | reverse complement strand
GACTGTGTGTGTGAGACTGCGTGTGTGCGTGACTGTGTGACTGCATGTGTGTGTGACTGTGTATGTGCGTGACTGTGTGACTGCATATGTGTGTGACTGTGTGTGTGACTGTGTGACTGCATGTGTGTGTGACTGTGTGTGACTGTGTGTGTGCGTGACTGTGTGACTGCATGTGTGTGACTGTGTGTGTGACTGCATGTGTGTGTGACTGTGTGACTGCATGTGTGTCTGTGTGTGTGACTGTGTGTGTGCGTGACTGTGTGACTGCATATGTGTGTGACTGTGTGACTGCATATGTGTGTGACTGTGTGTGTGTGTGTGTGACTGTGTGTGCATGTGTGGGGGAGCTGACGTCAGAGAGGTGAGCCTGGCCTTTGATAATCCAGAGTCATCTACACTCGGGCCTTGGAAAGCAGGAAGATCTTCACAACTACACACCCAGCCTGAGAGGAGGGACCCTGCAGCCCTGCCCCTGCCCGTGCCAAGGTGTAGGATTTGGAGAGCTGAACCCAGATGACACTGGGCAGTGCTGGTGGCCTGGGTGCTATGTTCTGTGCAAGGAAAAGAGGTGAGGCTCCAGCCCAAGGCCGCCTGCAGCCTTCTTTCAAGGATGGCTGAAGCCTTACCTCCCCTAGGGTGCCACCCAGGCCTCTTCAGTGTTGTTTGAAGTTTTCATTTGTCTTCTGTTTTGTACTAGCAATTGAACACAGAGCCTCTGCACTGAGCTATATCCCCAGCCCACCTCCTTTTTAAATTTTGAGATAGGGTGTCACTAAGGCACTAAGTTGTCTAGGCTGGGCTTGAACTTGCATCCCTTCTACCTCCCAGATTGCTGGGATTACAGGAGTGACCACAATTGTGTTTCTCAAAGGCAGCAACTGTCTTTGCTTTTCTCTCCCATCCTTCCTCCATGCCCAACAGACACCCACCACTGGGCTGATCTTATAGACATGACAGCCAGTGGGGATGGGCAGGCGGCTAACTGAGGAGTAAACCCAGTCCTTCAAGTAACCTCAAGTCTGAGTCACCTCATGGTCATGGGGACCAATGTATCCAGTGCCCATAGCGGGCAGGCGTGAAGAGCAGGAACAGGGCATCCTCCTGCTGCACTGACCTCTTCCCTTTGGTCTCTGGGTACCAGAGCCACCAACCCAGCTGCCCCAGAGGCTAAGAGGATCAAGGAGTTTGGGCAGCAGGGAAGGGAAGGCAAGGGTGAGAGTGAGAAGACAACCAAGACCCGGGAGGGGAGGACACCTGGGAGGCAGGGACGAGGGAAGGGGCTCCTCACCCTCTGCTTGAATTCGGACTTCTCCTCCAGGGTCATGGCGTCAGCCTTGGCGATGACGGGGATGATGTTCACCACCTTGCTGAGGTGTTTCATGAACTCGAGGTCCAGGGGTCGCAAGCTGGGGCGCAGAGAAAGCGGGGCTGTCAGAGCCACCTGTGTGCCCCTCAGCCTCTGCCAACCTCCCCAGGTGCCCTTCGGAGAGGACTGGGCTGGGACCTGCTGCCCCTCTGCTGACTCATCCCCACCTCACTGTCCACAGATGTCCCCAAGTCTTCTACCCACACAGCCCTTAGCCCCTCCTCCTTCCCTGTCCCTTGATTCTTGCTAAGCCCCTTGGGCCTTAACCCTTCACATCACCTTTTCTGACCTAGGAGTTCTTTGTCTGGGACCATTTCTGGTGTCCCTGCCCACTTGTTCTTATGTTATGGCTACTTATGTGTGTCATATCCTGGCTGTTGAACTGTTTTGGTTCCCCACCACCACCACAGCACTGGGGATTAAACCCAGAGAATGTTAAGCTAAATCCCTAATCTTGTTTTTGTTTGTTTGGTTTTTTTTTTTTAAATGAATTTAGGACAGGGTCTACAAGGGTGTACAGGGTCTCATTACGTAGATCAGACTCCTAGCGATGCTCCTGTCTTCAGCCTCCCAAAGTGCTGGAATTACAGGCACGCGCCACCACGCCCAGTCTCAATCACCCTCTCAGCGTGCCCCAGTGGGGGGGCTGGCACGGCACTTACCTAACCTTATTATTTTGAGACAATGTCTTGCTAAACTGCCCAGACTGACCCCAAACATAATCCTTCTGCCTCAGCCTTCCCATCTCCAGGACCACAGGTATGGACTACCATGCCTGGCTAGGACTGTACTTCTTGACAGGCCTCTGCCAAGCCCCCTGAGCCAGTCCTACAGGCCCCAAGGCCTAACCTCAACCTAGCTCTAGTTTGTAAAAATCAGGGACCCATTAAGTGCAGTTGCCTAATGGCTTCCTCTGACCATGACTGAAGACGAGAAAGGGCTGAAGACAACCGTGCC
Organism: Octomys mimax; assembly: GCA_002564305.1. NCBI lineage: Eukaryota > Metazoa > Chordata > Mammalia > Rodentia > Octodontidae > Octomys > Octomys mimax. Next base: position 9,200 of record NDGM010957527.1, on the reverse strand, counting down.
AGCTCCCGAGCCCGGCCCAGTGTCTTCGTTTCAACCTTCCCTCACCCATTACCGCGAACCTGCTGAGAACCTGCCACTGCCAAAGCCCAGCACCTACCCGGCCTTAGTAACAAACTGCAAGTCACACAGCCCACTGCAGGAAGGTCGCTTAGGACGCCAAGGGACCCCCGGCCTCTGCCTGTGCCCACATTTCTACCACCTGAGCCCTTGGCACCTGCTCCTGTGGTCAGCCCTCCTCTCTACACCCCTGGCCCTCATGACTCTCCCTACAGCCTCGTCTCTCTCTGTTTTACTCTTCTTGCTTCTCCCCAAACTGCTAGCCTTGTTCAAAAGCATAAGACAAATGAGGTGCCCTCTGTTCCCATATACCCAGTCCTTGCTGCTGGTCTCCTGTGGGGGGCTGGGACCCCAGTGGGCAGTATGGGGGCTGACAGTGGCCAGCTTCCCCTGCTGGAAAAAAAAAGCTGCCTTGTGGGAAGTCTAGGGCCTCCCAAGGCCATGGGGCCAGGACTATCTTCCAGTCCACCCAACCACGTCCAGCTGAGAACAAGTACTGGTTATCCAACCCAGAACAGGTGACAGGGTCATGGAACTTGCATCCCTCCTATCTCCCAGAGTGGTAGGTACATACGAGTGTCCAGTGGGGGAGATGAAGTAGAGGCAGCAGTGGACACGCGTGTCAGGGATGCGCTTCTTCCTGGCGATGTTCACCTCCTCCTTCAAGAACTTCTCGTACTGCTCATTAATGTACTTCTCAATGGGCTCCCAGCTGGGGGGTGGACAAAATGCAGAGGTGCACCTTAAGCTCGGTCAGGTCGCATCCCCTCGTGCTGTCCTGCATCCTACCTCACAGGTGGGTCTAGGACACCCGGGGCTGAGTCTCCCCCTCCCCGCCCCCCGCCTCCCTAGGAATGACTTCCCAGGGTGGTTAGCAAAGGTAGAGCTTCCTGGGGCCCCAGCCTCTGCCTGGGTTCTAGAGACCGGCAGAGCAAGGGGACGCAGAGCTTTCTCAGCGAGAATAAATCTGTTCACCTCCTGGCAGAGTGTTTAGGGTGAAAATCTCAGGGGCAGACAAATACCAGTTTTCATTGTTGATCTGGTCTCCAAAGCCTGGGGTGTCAATGACAGTCAGCTTCATTTTGACGCCACCTTCCTCAATCACTGGGGGAGACACAGAAAAGGCATCCGAGAAGTCAGCTCTCCAGGGGGCTTCAGGTGTACTACAGCCACTAGCCAGGGACACCCAGCCTCTTCTCTGGGACCGGTGATTGGGAAGGGGGAGTTCGGGGTCTTCTCCACCTTGACACCTTTGCTTGTGCTGCTCCCAGCTCCTGAAATACTCTCGCCTTCTTCTTCTGCTTCTGCTTCTGTCGAAACCCTACCCCTGCCGCTTCACCCAGCTCACCCACCACTGTTCGCCATCCTACCCACTCCCTCTGAGACCAGCAGTCTAAGGAGTTTGCCCGTGGAATTTAATGCTGAATTCCAGTCTCGAGATGGCCCTCCATGTGTCTTATTCCCCAATAAACTGTTTCTTCCCCCTTTCTGCCCAGGCCCTCCCTGCACAAAGCCCACGGTGGCCCCTGGATGATCCTAACCATGCCCGATAGCTTTGATCTCCACTGTCTTGGGGATCTTCTCCTCCCGGTTCCAGCTCGCAGCCTTTCGGCTCACTTGGGATTTGAAAAGTGTGTTGACCAATGTTGATTTGCCCAATCCACTCTGGCCTGCAGCAAGAAGAGGAGAAAAGATAAGGTAGGAGACCCCATGCCCACCTCCTGCACCTTGAGGTTCTCACATGAACCTACAGAATTCCAGAGCTGAGCAGAGTAGGCCGCGGGAGTGGCTTCCTGGTCACTGGGAAGGGAAACTGCAGTCAGACTCTACTCTGCATTCCCTGGAGCCCCAGGACCATGCGAGAGGGAACCACCTCTGACTTCTCTAAGGTGGGATCTTTATTTTGGTTTAGGCTTTTCCTTAAGTTGTCATCTTTAATAATACGAAAAGAAAGAAGAAAATCACTGCGCCCGGACACTGCCTCCTGGTGCCCAAGCACTTTCCCGTCTGTCCACAGCATCCATCTTTCTATCAGCCCCGTGAGACCCACAGCGGAGCTATCTTTAGCCCCAGTTGAGAGGGCACCAGAGAGTTTGATCCTCTTGTAATGTAAAATGTGTGCAGGGCAACTTAACAGGTGAATGCAAAACCAGGGATTTGAACCTCCTATCTGCTCTTTATTCTTGCATAGTACTTTTATAATTGTGCCCCCAGAAGCCCTGGTGTCCTGTTCAGTGCACACCAGCCAGGGCACTGTCGGCAGAAAGGTTAGCTGGGCAGGCAGAGCCACAGCGTCCACTCCATGTCCACTTGGGCTCTTGGTGTCCCTGTGTCCCAGCTGTGCTTTGTGAGGTCTAGCATGCACAAGAATCACAAGGAAAGCCTTGCAACTGCCGGGATGTGTGCAGGAAGCGGCCTATGCCAGACCCATGACGCCACCCTGCCGTCTGCCCAGGCTTCCAGAGGAATCCCAGGGACAGGGAGGCCCACGTGGTGCTGCTTGGGAGCAGAAAGAAGGCCGGGCTGGGCAGCAAGAGCCTAGGGTGTTAGACCCAACTCTGGTGCTTGCCCAGAGTGCCTTTGGACTGTCACATGAGCCCCCACAAGGCCTCAGTCTCTTTATGACAGAAGGCAAGGGGGAGGGAACTGGGGGAGACCAGGATGGAGAACAAGGTGCACTGCCCGGGCTAGCTCACCAGCCGGCAGAAGCCATTCTCCTAAAAGGACTATCTCTGGGCTCGGTGCCACACTTGTGCCATAAGCGACTGGTGTGTCTGCCACAGGCACCTCTGGGGGGAAGTGGGTCATGTGTGCTGTATAGGTTGAGCACCTCTAACCTGGAAATTCGAAATCCCAAATGTTGCAACATTTGAAACTTTTGAAGTGCTGTCACAATGCTCAAAAATGTTTTTAATTTGGGGGCATTGGGGCCAGGGAGATAGCTCAGTAGAATAAGTGCTTCCCTGGCAAGCACATGGACCTATATTCAAGCCCTGGTTCCCCCCGCCAAAAAAAATTAATAATAATAATAATAATTTGGGGGCATTTCACATTGTCCGATTAGGGATTTTTCAACCTGTCGAATCTATGGAAATAGTTTAAATAAATAAATCAATCCAGAATCAGAACATTTGTGGATGCAAGCATCTTACACCACGGAAACTCAACTTGCACTTGCCACTGTCATCCTGGTGTGCTTTCTAAGGGCATTCGTTCACTCTATTCTGGATGGCTAAGCGCTGTCCTGCACGGAAGCCCACTGGGGGAGGGCAGGTGGTGCTGATGCTCCATATGGGTCTGGGCTAAGATCCATCTGCACCCTCAAGGGGCTGTTTAGTGCAAGAGAGACCAAACACATAAGCGAATAGTCACAATATGTGGTAACAGGCACCTCGGAAAGCTAAATGTAGGATGCTTCGTGGGGTACTTTTCTCCGAGATCAAGGAAGACTTCTAGGAAGTAGTAACAACTACACTGAAGCCTGAAAAGGGAGCCACGAGATGTAGGAAGTTCTAACAGAAGGAACAGCTGTGCATGGACTCAGGCAGGAGAATGCGGGGAGCGGAGAAGGGTCCGTGTGGAGGGGGAGGAGAGCACTGGACACGTGGGGGCAGGGAGAGGAGTGCGGAGTGGCACCCCGGCCAGAGCCTGGACTCGACCTGAGGTGAAAGGAGAGTTACCAAAAGGCTTTAAGTGACTTGATGGGCTCTGCAGCTTGGGAAGATTACACAGGTTCTCGGTAGATAATGGATCAGAACAGACAGGAGATCACGTCAGGAGGGCCAGAGCCACCCCAGGTGCTCCTCGCGGCCTAACCGCCAGTCCATGAAGCATTTGCTACTGGCTCTCATGGTAAGAGTTTTTGTTGCTTTTTTGTTCTGTTTTTGAGAAAGGGTCTCACTATATAGTTCAGGCTGGCCCTGAACTTACTACTATGCAACTGAGGTTGGCCTTGAACTCCCAGTGATCCTCCTGCCTCAGCCACCCAGTGCTGGGATTACAGATACGCGCCACCACGCCCAGGTATGGTAAGAGTTTTGTACCAGGAGGTAAATAAATCCTGTGCATCACAGAGCACCCTTCTTAGCCAGGCTGACTTTTCTCAAAGCTAGATGAGTCACACTCCGACTCAAGCTTCTCATCTTGCTGCAGGTTGGGATTCTCAGCATCACTGAGGCAGGTGGCTGGACCACCTGGGCTGGTGGCAGCAGGTAAGAAGAGAAGTGAGCAGACTCCAAGGCATTTAGAAGGGAAAGGGACAGACTTGATGACTGATTCAGCTGGAGGCAGAGGACAGCGAGAGGATGCCCAGCTCCTTGTCACTCTGAGTGAACTCAGATCTTGAGATCTACCAAAGGGCCCTGTTACATTCTGTGACCCAGGGCTGGCTCTCAGTGACCAAATCCCTGACAATTATCTTGAAGTTTCCCTTTTCTCCCCCTAGTACCAGAGATTGAGCCCAGGGCCTCTGCACTAACCTACATCCCAGTCCTTTTTTATTTTTTTGTTTCAAGACAGGGTCTCATTAAGTTGCTAAATTGCTCAGGCTGAGCTGAAGCTTGCAATCCTCCTGCCTCAGCCTCCCACCGTGCTGGGATTACAGGCATGTCCCACTGTACCTGGCATCAGAATTTTAAAATATCACAAATATCAGAAATAAGGCCACATTTCATCCAATCCTCCCCTTGCTTTTAGAAGGACACTACTGATTCACCCATGCCACTAACCTGAAATCGAGATCAGAGGCCACCTGGCTACACCCAGCTGGAGGTGGAGCCAGACTGGCCACCCATCCAAAGCCTCTACTCCCTGGATCAGCTATCTTTGAGGACAGAACAGGGTCAGGCCTTTGTGATCAGCATGGCAAACCCTGAGGCCACTCTAGGGAAAGAAATGGAATCCTCGGCACCGCCCTCCCCCAGGCACACCAGTGACTCCATGGCCCTCCATACCCACAACCATGATGTTGAAATCAAAACCCGTCTTCATGGTCTTCTTGCGCATCTGCTCAATGATGGTGTCGATGCCGATGTAGCCCAGCAAGTTGGAGTTGATGCTGATGGGCTTCATGGGCACTGCCGGCTTAGGCCTGGGCTCGGGCACCAGCTCTGACATGGCTGCGTCCGTCCTGGTCTCGGGGAGCCCTGCAGGGCCAGGATGGAAGGGGTAGGGGGCAGATGGGAGGACAGAGGTCACATGGAAGCCACAGCACTTTTCTCCCAATATGGAATACTCTAAGGAGTTGGAACTAGAAGGGATTTTAATGTGACCCAGTCTGGTCCCTTGCTCCCTAGATGGAGAGACAGCCCTGAGAGGAAAGGGCTTGCTCAAGAACACAGAGCAGGCCAGGTTCTCCTGCTGCTGACCCTGTGCTCCAAAGCACCATGTCTGTGTCAACATCAGGGCTTCCCCACCGTGGTACTGGTGCATCTGGATGGTTCTTATAGAGGGCAGATTTGTGCCTTGTAGGACAGTTAGTGGCCACCACTGGTCTCCACCAGATGCCAGTGGCCCTCCAGCTGTGAAAATTAAAAATATCTCTAGACAGTACCAGATGTTTCCAGGAGCAGCATCACCCACCGCGGAGAACCACTGGTCTAAGAGACATCAGGGGTCATTCAGCCCCAAGCCCAGCCTTGCCAGGGAAAGCACACTTTAGGATCTTGGGTGTAACATCTACGGGCTGTCGCCAGCTTCCACTGCTGCGTCTCTTAGAAGCAAATGGGGCTCCCTTCTCTGCAGAGAGCATTGCTCCCTCCTCACACCTCAGTGTCCCCTCCATTCCATAAGTGGAAGAGTAGGGGTGTCTACACCAAGATGTGTCCTGAGCACCTCGCTGGCCACAGTTCTGAGTCTGTGGGATGAGCAGGGAGGGGATGAGACCCCAGTGGGGGCAGCCACCTGCCTAAGATGACATAGAGAGCCCTGCTAAGGCTGGGCAGTGGGAAAAAGAGGGTTGAGAAAAGAGGAGGGAAAGACCTAGCAAGGGAAGGCTGAAGTCTCGCCAGTTCTGGAAGCTCCTGGGCACTTTTATACACCAGCCCAGTCTGCGGGGCCCTCAACAAGCCACTGCCCACCAGCATAGGTTCTACACTGAAGCGACTCCACCTCACTGCCCATAAAAGAGGCGAGTGGGGTGGACTGGGGCAGCCCCCTGCCCCCCGCACCCCAGGAGCCTGCTTCCTCTGTGGAATGGTCAGATTCTGATTAAGGCTGCCAGCAAGCACTACCTAGGATAGGATGCCTAGAAACACAGCCCAGACCCCTGCCTCTGGCTCTTCTAAGTTCCCAGGCTCATTTGGAGGGGAGGCGGGCAAAGTGGCAACACCTCAGAGGGTAATTTCACTGCTGTTGCCTCTGGGCCCCCTGGAGGATGCCTTCTGGCTGTGCCTTTGGAGAACCTCACAGTTCACGATCACCAGCCTGCAGACCTCAGCCTTGCGGGGAGGCCTAGGCCTGATGGAGCAGCAGATGGGCAGGAGGGAGAGGGGATGGGAGCTCCTGCCTCCCAACCCCCAAGGCTCTCCGGGAATCTGCTCTTGTACCCAGCCACCTGGTCCTTCCACTGGTACTGGCAAGACCCTCTGTCCCGTGTCACTCCCAGGTGCAGCCAAATCTGACGAAGGCTTGGGACCTCCCCCAGGGCCTGGAGGGGCTCCTTCTTGCTTCCCAGGAAGCCGGTGCCAGCCAGGCAGCTCCAGAGGGCAGCAAGATTGGCTCAGCCCTGCGGCAGCTGACTCTCAGCAGCCTCGCTCCTCTGTACGCACACGTGGCTCCCAGCCCCACCCGCACCAAGGGCCTGTGCCCCATTTCTCCTGGCCAGCCGTTTACACAGCCAGGCCTTTTTCATTGCTCTCAGCCGGGCCCACTTGGTCTCTGTAACCCGTACTGTGAAACACATCCACCTGGGGCTGGGGGTGGTCTTAACCCCACTTCAGGGGCCTGAAACGTCAGCCTTGTGTTGGGGGTTGGGGGTGTCCTTATAAAGCATGTGTCCTCCCCATACCCTGCTCAGTTCTGGCCTGCCACCTGCAGCATCCTGAGAAGGTACTTTCTTCCCAAAGACAGACCTTGGTTGAGAGAGGAGTCTATCCAATTCTCAAAGAGCTTCTATGGGCTACTGTAGTCCTAGTGCGGGATAAGCTGTGACAGATCACAGATCTCATTTATTCTTTTTTTTTTTTTTTTTTTTTTGGCGGAACCAGGGATTGAACTCAGGCCCCTGCGGTTGCCAGGGAAGCACTTATTCCACTGAGCCATCTCCCCGGCTCATTTATTCTTTTAATGAATACATATTAGCACCCATTGCGTGCACCATGCAGAGCACCTGCTGGCAAGCCGGCCCCCTCCTGACACATGCCAATTACATGCCAGTTGCAGGCTAACAGCCGCTGATCAACTAGAACTACTGCAAGCATGCTGCAGGCCACTGTGCCACAAGCTTTGCTAGAAGAGCCTGCGTGTCCCCACCAGCCCCTGGCTAACTCCTAGTTGCACTCCTGTCTGGTGCAGATGTCCCTCTTCTGTGAGACCTTTACCCCTGGTACCCGCTAGAATCATTCATTCACTCACTCATTCATTCATTCCATCCCACCCAGGCCATTTCCTACCCTGTCAAGTGCAGGCCTACTCTAGCCAACCCCTACACTAAATGCCAAGGATACTTTTGTGTCTCAAACAAGGTCACTGCCCCCTCCCCCAAGGGACACTGGCTAGTGAGGGAGCCTAACAAGTACACCAAGACCTCCAGGGCACAGAACAAATGCTGTTCTGGAGTTGGACTCTGTGGCTCCAAGCTTTTCCTAGAACAGACCCCAGGTGGGCAGCCTCAGAAAATGTGAGGCCCGTCATAATCTCGGGCATGAACTACCAGCACTGAATCTGTGCCAGTTTCTACCCTTCTTTAAGCCAGGGGCTGTGGCTCACAGATCTCTGGGACCCGTGTGCCTAGCATACTCCAGGCACTCAGCAATGAATGAGTGATGAATGAACCAAAGCCCTACTATGCAAGGCAGGTGTCATCTCAAACCAATACCTGTCTCCTCCCTAGATGGTGCGCTGTACACAGCAGCTGACCCCCCACCAGCAAATGGCTGTGGTGCGGGCCAAGTTAAAGGACACAGAGCTCCTCCTCTCCTACAACTGATATTGGAGGGGGGCCCCCAAGGGTGGGAAGAGCTCAGGGTGGGGATGACAGCAGGATGTAGCTCAAATATGCATCCAGGCCCCATGGTCCTTAGTGCCCCTCCTATGCTCAGCTCCCCCAGGGACCCTGGAGAAGAGGGGATCTGTCTGCAGACTCCCTGCCAGGAGTCACTGGCCCCATCCATGGCACTCAGGGACAGGAACTGTCCACCTGACACAGCACTGGGCCCAGAGAAACTGCACCCTTCGACCCCAGGGCAAGCAGGAACCTGGTACTTTCTTGGACAGGCAAATGGAGGGCTTTGTCTTTGTCCAACCCAGGGACCCCACCCTCTGTTGGGAAGGTGGCTGGAGGAAGAGACCTTGCCAGAATAGCGCTTTCCTCCCCTGCTTAGTGCTGGACCCTCTTCCTCCCCTCCCCAACTAGGGGTCACCCAAGCTGAGGGGCTCCCATCAGCCTTCAAGACCCCACCCCCACCAGAAGAAATCGTAGGCCACCCCAGCTCCAGTCCTGGGAACTCAGAAAAGGAACCACAACAGCTATCTGTCTGCACCTTTCCCCTTTCATAGGAGCAGAGGGCCCCCCAAAACCCCCTTCCCCATCCCAGTTCTCAGAAGGTCAGCGAGTTCCCTTGGAGACCACCAGCTGGTGGCTGTCTGTGTGGGGGAAGGGGTCTGAGGTGCCACCAGCGCGCGCGCACACGGGTCTCATCCGCTGAAGGCGGCCTGGGTACCTGCGTCCCGGTGTCCGCGCGTGTGAGGGCATATTGGGATGCTCCAGCACGGGGCTTGCTGTGAGCATCTGGATACCCGCGTTCCTGCTTGCGCCCTCTTCTAAGACTGTCCGTGGCGAGGTGTATGCCACCGTGCGTGCGTGTCCGCGCATATGTCACCGCGCGTGGGCTCCTCGGCGCGGCACCTTCCCCCCGGTGGCACTCCCGGCCGCGCTTGGGGGACTGCAGCTCCCTCCGGGTGGGCGCCCTACCTTTGGACATGAA
>NDGM010957490.1:0-12806 GCA_002564305.1 Octomys mimax | reverse complement strand
TCTCTCTCTCTTTCTCCACATCATCAAAAGCATGACTTTATAATGAGAATGTATTTTTCATTAAATCACATGGCATAAATGTGTTGTTTCAGGAAAGATTTGGGTGGCTTAGAAGCTTTGAAGAACTGTGTGCATGGAGATGGCATATTAATCTCCAGGGAAGCAAGACTTTGCCTTAGGTGGTACCAGGGATTGAACTCAGAACCTTGAGCTTGCCAGGCAGATGCTTATGCCACTGAGCTATCTCCCCAGCTAAGACTTGTCCTTACAGCAGTGTGATTCCAGTGCTCAGAGAAGACAGGTGAGGCAGTAGGATCTCTACATCTTGAACCTCTTTGCTGTTCCTGTGCAGACCGGCCTGCATCCATTTCTTCACTCAGGATTTCTCGAAGTTTTGCCCATGCATGAAGCAAACCTGACATCCAAGAAATTTATATCTCTGAGAGCAAGTTCCCACCAATAGCAGACCAGTGGGAAAACTGAATTCCTGTGCTTCCTGAAACAAAACATGCAGGGACTTTACCGAACCACAAGGGTTTATTATTTCTCACATTTCCGTAGGTCAGAAATTCCTGAAGGCTGAGGTGTGTCACCTTCAGTCGGCAGTCGGAGGGACAGAAAGCTTGAGGAGGCGCCTCAGCCTTCTGGGACTTGGGCATTCTGTGAAGGGGCCTCTTGCTGCCCACATGGCAAGTGGTCCAGCTTCTTCTCAGGGTGGCAACTGGCTTCTTCAGAGAGCATCGATGCAAAGTGTGCAGGTGATGGGTGAGCCCTTGTCCTCTGCCTTGCACTGAGAGCACAGTCTAGGGGTCCTTGGTCTGAGGACCGAGGTGGAGACCCCTTCTGTGGTGAGGAGCAGCGGGTCTGTGCATCCCATGGGGAGCACATTTGGGGCGCATTTTCCACAGGGTGTCCCCCTCCAGCCCCTTCAGCTAGGAGGCAGTATCTTCGTGGGGCTGCTGTACCCTGACTCAGCCGAAGCAGGAATGAGAGCTTGCTTACCTTGTCTTTTCTAGCTCCCTTTCTCGGGTCACCATGCTTTTTGAAAGCGTTTCCTACAAGAACCTCTTGAACTTGGCCGTACCTCAAAGTCTGCTTCTGGGTAACTCCCACCCTTAGACCCTAAGGGTTGAGGATGTTAAAGTGGGAACAAACAGTGCAAGGAGCCCTGGAGTCCATCAACCCTGGAGTCCATCAACCCTGGATAGCAAACATCCAGGAAGATAATCACGTCTGGACTACAAGTGTACCAACCTTTTTTCCCCCCATCTCTCCCTAAACAGCACAGTTTAGCAATTATTTTCCCACCATTCCCATCGCACTAGGTATTGTAAGTAACCCAGAGGTGGGTTATAGTGAACGGAAGTGCATGTGTAGACCCTAGGCACTTACTGAGCCGTTTTGTATCAGGAATTGCAAACACAATGATTCTGGAACCAAGTGTGCGGCAGATCCTAGTGTCAATCCCACAGACACTGAAGCGCAGTTGTGCTCCTATTTTCTGTCAGTTGAAAGCTATTAGTGGGCTCTGGGGGAGGGGCAGGGGAGAGGAGTTTGCATCAATTGGCTCTTTTGTCAACCTGAACTCCACGGGAACTCAGAAGGGATGATGAACTCTCTGTTTCTCTTCAGAGTTCTGCAGGGGCATCCTCACCACCAACCCCTTGGAAACAGGGCACCACGAGCTGTTCTTCACCTCCAGGCTGCACAGATTCCATGCCAACCTTGTTCTTAGCGCGCTGTGGTTAAACAGTGGGTCTCCTGTCCTGAGCACAATGACTTGCAACAGAGCCCATTGGGCTGGTGACAGGGGTTTGTTTTATTGTTTTAATCTCTGCAGTGGGAAATGTAAATGAAGCCCCATGAGAATAGGCTTAAATGGTTGTATTTTTCGTGTTTTAGCAAACTTTTCTATGAAAAATGAATCTCATGTTTTTTGTTTTTTGTTTAGATTTGAGAACATTAGCGTGGAGAGGATTGAGATGTTAGCTCTTACGGTCCTGTTTTGTTTCTAAATGTGTCCCCAAGTGCCGAGAGCCAGCACTCAGAACGAGGTAGGTACTCAGAAAATATTTATTAAACAAATGGATCTCTGTGTTCTGGGGAGAGGTGCTTGAGACAGGGGTGCCCTTGTAGCTTTACCTCCCCAGACGCACCAAGGAGCAGGGAACAGAGCAAATCTGTTGCAAAAAAAGGAAACAATGGCTGTGACTTCTGTGCTATATAAAATCTAGACAAACTGCTATGGATGTCACTGACATTCAGGAAACAAACTGTTGTGTATTTTTTGTGTCAAAAATCTGTGGTTAAAAACTGAGAGAACAAATGAAGAACATTTTCAGAACTCACACACGGCTAATACAAATCGAAAAGAATCATGAACACCATCATTGGGTCACCGCACATTTTCTTCTACCTTGACCTTTTTGAATTATCCTCTAAATTAATCAACCAAATTGGTTTTTTTTTTTTTTTTTTCCAAGAGAAGTGAAGGTGTCACCTCAAAGTTACATGGCAGGAAAGCGAGAACTAATCCAGAAAGCGCAAGACTGGGACGATGTATATATAGTCCTCTCTTGGTAGTCATGGGGATGGATCCAGCCTCCTCGGGGTGCCAAAATCCACACTGATGCTCAAGTCTCTTGCTTAAAATGAGTAGGACTTACTCAGAACCTAAGCATAGCCTCTTGTGTGCGCTGAACCATCTCAAGATGACGAATAATTCCCAACACAAAGCCAATGCCATGTAAATTGGTATCTATCTAAGGAATAATGACAAACTCTGAGAATATTCAACACATATATTCTCAATTATCTTTTCTTAAAGTATTGTAGACTATTTTTGATCCATGGTTGGTTGAATTTGTGATGCAGAACTCACAGGCATGAACAACTGACTCTATGTGTGTGTGTGTGTGATAGTTTAAACCCAAATATAAGTGATTTCACCTTGAGAGCTCTCTTTGCACCATTTTCTGACAATTCTTAGCAATTCTGGGATATTTGCTTGCTTGCTTTCTTTCTTTCTTTCTTTCTTTCTTTCTTTCTTTCTTTCTTGTTCTGGGGATTGAACTCAGGACCTTGTGCTCCGCTGGCCAGGCTTGCTTTCTGTTCTGCTCAGGTTTCTACTCATTCCTCCATTTCTCACTGAATTTCCCGAGCGCTTCCTGTGTGCGGGGGAGCTCTCCTGTGAACACAGAAGAGAGCAGCGTGCAGCATGGATGCGATTGATGGCCTACTGAGAAGCTCCGTGATGCTGCAGGGAGACCGTGGACACCCCCCACACCTACAACACCATGAAAAATGATGGCTGCCACCCTTCACGGCCACTCTGCTTGGGGACAAATTGTTAAATTAATCGTCTGTTTTCAACATTTGTACAATATACGTTATAAACACGTTAGACTTAAAATATACTTTGTGTAATGAAACATTACATATTTTAAACAATGTCTTGGCTGTCCCTACCTCCCAGTGCACTTTGTGTGCAGGCCTAGCTCAGCCGGACTGAAAGAACCTGCCCTTGACATCAAACTCTCCTGAATGTGCCGAGTGGCTCTAGTCCCCTGATCTTTTATTCTCTGATAAAAAGAATGCTCCTGGGCTGTTACTAGCTGAGAGCGTTGTTTTCTGGGCTCTTGTCCAGGGGTTCAATGATGTCACACACAGAAACTGGTGGGGAAACGAGGGGCTGGTAGAGGTCACCAAAATAGCATTCGTTTAGCATAGATTTTGTCTACGTGTAGGACTGCTGTGTGTAAGGTGAAACACTTCTGTGGCACCTTAGCTCTGTGTTCAGTGTGGTCTGAAAGGTGACACAGGCTTCCTGAGACACTTGCTTTTGTGATTCTCTGAGGCTGATCTTTCTGTACCGCGGTTATCGTACAATATAACTGCAGAAATAACTTAAGGCAGGCAAGATGATCTGACGGAGCTACCTCAGGCAGGCAGTAGCCACACTGAGACACATTTCACATTCCCACTTTGGAAAGCTCAAGGCAAAAATATTCTTTTTCAGCCTAGCATGGTGGCACCCACAGGCAATCCTAGCATCTGGGAGGCTGAGGCAGGAGTATTGCCATGAACCCAGGCCAGTGTGGGCTCCATAGCAAGTACGAGGCCAGCATGATCTACACAGCAAGACCTTGTCTCAAAAAAAAAGAAAAAAAATTCTTTCTTGGTTTGGGCTCTATGAAATAATCTATTTGACTTCCTCTCCAACACACTGTCTACTTTACATTTATAAATTCACCTCTCACATTCATTTCCTCCCAAAAGCTCTTACTAGGCCAAGATAAACTCTCCGGAATGGTGTGAAACCTCACTTATTACTTTCCACTGGTTTTCCCAAACGTCGGGTGGTATTTGCTCAATCTCCCCAGTGCAGTCTGCTTCCAAAAGCATTTGTGCTTGCTTACGTCACTGCTGTTCCAAGACCACTGACTGCTGTTATTTCTACAGTGCTGGGTGCTCGCTGCTGCTCTTCCCACATTATTAATTACTGTTTTGGGACTCGTCAATGATTTATTACCCCATTAATTCATCACTGTCATTGTAGTCATTTGTGAATGAAGGTGTGATCCTAAGACGCTGTTCGAGACTCTGAGTCTCATTTGCTCTCCTACCAAGGTTCTTACCTCATTCATTTCATCTTAATAGCTTTATTGTTTCTATCAAATTGCTGAATGCTCATTGCGAAGATACAAGCAGCACAGGAAAGTATAATAAAGAAGGAAAAAATCCCACTCAGTTCTGCCATTCTGAGAAAACCATCATGAGAATTTCAGCGAGCATTCCGGGAGATATTTCTCTAAGACACAGATGGGCACGTGCACAATTTTACAGGCATGCAGTAGAGCAGTGTATGCTGCTCTATACACTTTATTTGTAGCCAGCTATCTGTACTGGAGTCAATCGATTTCTAGACCTTCCTCGTTGCTTTCAGAGTTTTCTTGATAATATTACACACTTGTCCTACATACAACACTTCGCTGGAAGCATCTATACTATTTCTCAATCTCTACCAACCTAAACAATACTATAATGGAGAATTTTTATTATTATTATTATTTTTTGTATTTTAGGGAAGGGTCTACAGTGCATTCAGGGTCTCACTGCTAGATTGAACTCATAGTGACCTGTCTGTTTGCAGCCTCCCAAGAGCTGGGATTACAGGCGCATGCCACCATGCCCAGTCTCCATTGCTGTCTCAGTGCACTCTGGGGGTGGGGCTGGCACAGTAGGCCCGGGGATCGAACCCCCGGCCCCTGTGCCTACTTGCAGGAGCTTTAATCTACTGAGCTATTTGGCCGGCCCTATATAATAAAGATTCTTGTGCATGTGTTTTTTTTTTTTGTATCTGCGATGTTACCTCCTTAAGGCCAATTCCTAGAAGTTAAAGTTCTTGAGTCAAAGGTATATATTAAGACATTTTTATAGACATCAACAATTCATTGATCAATTCATACCCAAAGTGCATGGTACTTTTCCCTCTTATCTTTTCTCACAGCAGCATCACATTCTCCCCTGAGAATATTTGGGAGGTGGGCTGACTAACTGCCAAGCTGGGTGACCAATAAATCAATACCAGTTCTAGACATTGTTTTTCTTGTTTTGAATGCTCTCACTCGCATTCTGTTCCTTTGTTTTCATTGTCAGAATGAGATAGCTTTGCTGAAATACTGCACATAAGAATTTTATGAGAGTTCATTTAAATGAGCATCTAAATTCATTGCACAGCATGATTCGTGCCCGATATAAGGTGACAGGGCTAGCAGGATGCATTGGCATTTCCTTAGAGAAGACAGCTGCACAACACAAATTGTTCTGAATCGATTAACCAAGCCATGGCTCGGCTATAGTGCCGTGACATTCTGCCACCAATGAAAACAATTACTTGTACATTGGGGGTGACAGCTCTGCCCGCGCAGTTTAACATTGCTACGCTCCTTGGGGCCATGAGGTCCTTGACAGGAATCTCATCCATCTGACATCAAATTGTCTTAGTTACTTTTCTGTCATTAATGAGACTAAATACCCAACACCCCAAATTAAGGAAGGAAAGGTTTATGTAGCTCACAGTTCATGCAAGTTTCAATCCATAATCGGCTGGCTCCAAGGCAAGGTGGTGTTGCAGAGGGCAGCCATTGATGGTGTTTAAAGACAGCAAAAACAACAGGGGCAAAGAGGAGAGAAGCAACTCTCTTTTCTTCCCTCGTATTTCATGCAGGCTACCCGCTCTAGGGCTGGTATAGCACTCACACACTGAAACTTAGCATGGACAAAGAACCAATCACAAACTCTAGATTCAGCTACCTCCAAAACCACGCCCCTCACACCACCACATCGAGACACAAACCGCAACATAAATAGATATTTTTTTCTGTGATATGAAAATAATTGGATGGGGAATAGTAAATCATGAAAAATACAAACATATTTCTTACTAGTTTATAATTGTGAGGTTTTAATCAGCTATAAAACTAAGAATCTGGGGGCCAGGAAGATGGCTCAGTAGGATAAGTGCTTGACTGGCAAATGCAAGGATCTGAGTCAATCCCCGGTTCTGCCAAAAAAACCCCCAAAAAACAAAAAACTAAGAATCTGAGGAAGATGAGATTTGAGAAGATACGTAAGAGTAAAAAGATATTTTATAGATAGGCTTGACTTGCCAGATCAATAGTTTTGTTTTCTTTGGTATTCTTTTCAGATCTAGGGTCTTAACACTAAGCTTTGACTCCATGGCCTTGTCTCATCCACTCACACCAATGGACTAGCTGTGGATCCAATGCTGATGTGCTGTATCCTGGGAGATTCTGAACTCACCCTTTTTGAGGGTGGTCTAAGCAGTTACAGTTCAAGAAGCTGAAAGAAAGCCAGGAACAAGAAAAACAAAAACAAAAACAAAAACAAATTTAAATGAAGAACAACATTAAAAAAGAATTATAATGTACAAAGTATTTTAAAAATTCTTTCATTTTTCTTATATCTCCTTCAATTCCAGCCTGTTAGAAAAATCTTCCTATCACTGTAATTACTTACATAACTTTTACATTTAAATTCAGCTACATTACCTGTAAATTAAGGGAGAGGATTTTTTCACAGTGAGAGAAAACTATTGCAAAGGTAATTTCTGCGTTGCCTCTGCTGACAGGATGCATCTAGGGGAGGAGTTCTCAAACTTTACTGTGCGCACAAATCTCCCGGGGAGTTAATTAAAGCTGAATGCGGCCTCTTAGATGTTAGGGATTTAGGGTTGGGAGGGAGCTGTCATCACTGGGGCCATTGGGATGCGGAGGGTCCCTGGACCACACTTCACAACCAGTTGAGTGGAGGAGTGGGGAGGGGCCAGGTCTTGACTCACTGCAAACTGGATATGGTCTGAGAACTTGAAGGGAGCCACATCAGGACCATGGAAAGGAATTTGGTATACTTTCTTCTCAGCAAACAATCCTCCTTTCTTCACAGTAGCCTTCGGCTAGCTTTCTGAAGCTACCCATGTAGGAGGAACTATATACAGGGAGAAAATTCTCATACAGTTCAATTTTTGAAATGACAGGAATACAAGATAAAGGGCCCAATGCAATAGGTATGGAAGGCGTAATTTGATTAGAAGAGAAATCGAAGACAAACTTTTCTATTTGCCATTGGCAGGAAGGAAGGCAAAATTAAATATAACTTTGGATATTTTTAGAGAATGCACAGTTAACAGAAACACTAACTCAAAATTGGATTAAGCAAAAACACATGAATGGATCCAATTATCTGGAAGGCTTATGGGCAAGGGCAGCTTTAAGCAGTGCCTGCTCCAGGCTTCAGTATGGTGCTCACCCCACTCGTGTGGCTCTGCCTCTGGGGGGCTAGCCTGGAAATGGGTTATGTGTGAGACTCCCAGCAGATCCAGGCTTTGTCCAGACCGTTAAAATAGCTACAAGTGTTAAATGCTCCTACCTTAGATCTAATAGGAGAGAGGGAATATTGAGCCTTTTGTTTTCCCCAGTGGGCTTGCAAGTATGTATGATTAGCCGTGTAATATGAGCCACTAGCTAGAGCCAGGGGTATGGGATCTGCTAGTTGGCTCAGAAGTCAATGAGACCTCATTTTGGGAACTGGGTGGCAACTTATCTCCACCTGGAAGCGCATAGGCTCCACTACTGGGTGGTAGTGATTTTCCAGAGAAAAGTCTGTTTACCAGCAAGCATGAACCATATGTGGTCAACTGTGCAACCAAAAATTTTGACTGTCTGCTAGAAGTAATGTTTGCTAATAATCATTTTTCCCCCGTGACATTGTAACAGCTCTGAGAATTGAAAGAACAATCGCTGCCACAAGATTTTTTCCCTGCTACACAAAAAGGGTTAGGACTGAAGCAAAGCATTATGGGCTGATGACTCAACATCATAACTTGGTTTTGACCTTCCTGAGCAAATGTGGGATTAATTTAAATTTAACAAGAGATAAGAGTTACAATAATGAATGATTTCCTGTACCTCAAATCCCAGAAAATATAAATTGAAATTTCTGTAGACAGTTCACAGCGTGCTATGTGCACAGAATGATGAGGAGCGGTTCTTGTGTCAAAGAAGAGAAGTTTATAGTGTTACCGCACACTCTGTGCTTCTTTCACCTCTTGTGTCCCAGGTGTTCTCAGCAGACAATTCCAAAACTGCATCCTTTTAAAAACAGGTTTTGACATCCGCTTTCAGCTGCCACTGGGGTCCTCTGTGTTTATTTCTGCTTGTGTTACTTCCTTTTGGCTTTAAAGCTTTCCATTTACTGAGGGACCTCATAGCTAAATCTTTCCTGCTGAGTTCTCGTGTTCATTCTCCGAATGCTTTCGAGAGGCTTAGAGCAATAGGTAGGTGTCTGTATCTACTAACACATTAAACACAAGATAAAAATAAGGGAAAACAATCTAGTGCAATAAAAATAAGTATTGGGAAAGAAAAGGCAAAGGAGTGGTCAGCCTCTAACATGTGGGTCATGAAGACCACGGATGTACCACTAAGGACTATTTGTCTGATTCATAATATAATTCAAGTTAAGATACAGCATTTCATAGTACAGGTTAAGTATCCTTAATTCCAAAAATCAAAAAGCACAAATTCTCCAAACTATGAAACTTCTTGGGGGCACCAACGTGACTGCCACAAGTGAAAATTTTCACACCTGTCCTCATATGACCAGGCACAGTCAAAATGCATGGCCATAAAACTCTTGTACAAAATTCTCTTCAGGCTCTGTGGACAAGTTATACATGAAACTTTAGTGAACTTTACTTGGGTCTCATCCTTAACATATCTCAGTATATTTATGTAGATATTCCAAAATCCAACAAATAAAAATTGGAAATAGTTTTGGACTGAAGCATTTTGGACAAGGGATACTCAAGTTTTACTATGTCCCCAAGTAATGCCTTCTTATGAGCCTTTGGCAAGGAAACTTACGTAGTGCAGTGGTGGATTCTTCAGTAAGAACAACAAAGAATGTCTGACACCAGATTCAACAGATTTAGTTCTCAAAAAGTAACTTCATGAAGGTTGATGTCAGACTCTCAAAAGAAGAAGCCTATTAAATGAAATTCTGTGGTGTTAAATGGAAAGCATAGGAAAAACGGAGTGTAAGTGTCTGATGGGTGGGGCTTTCTCTTGGAGAAAGTTTAGGTCGTAGATGGATAGCGTGAACTTCAGATAACCCCTGGTAGCTAGTGTCAAGTCCCTGAACTTTTGAGAGCAGCGAGTAGACATGATTTTGATGTTGTCTTTTCTAGACCTGTGCATGAATAGACTCACCCAACATGTGCCATGTTTTGCACACTATCTTTTGACTGGCATAATGGTTTTGAAATTTGTTTAGACTGTTACAAAGTCTACTGATACTGTTACATGTATCAGTAGTTTTGTTTTTGTATTTCTGAGTATGCTTGTACCACGGCATGCATAACTCAGTTTTATCCACTTAGTTGTGGATGCGTCTTGAGCTATTTTTAGGTGTTGGCTGTTGCATAGAAAGTTAAATTTCTCATAAAAATCCTGCACTATCTTAATTATTAAATACAGACCTATATGCTTCAAAAGAGAGTCTAGCTGAGTGGATGGCTGTGTGCTATGGACTTTAATAAATCTTTTGGAAAGCGAGGTGCCTCCAGCCTGCCCCTGGGGCCCGCACTGTGTGTTCCTTGAAAAACGTCATGAGTCAAGTCTCTGTTGATACCGCTTTCGACAAACCTGAAGGAAGCTGCTCGTTTTCTCTTTTTTAAACGATCTATCAGATACAGAGTCTCACTATGCAGCTTGTACTCACGGTGATCCTCTCGTTTCAGCCTCTCCAGGGCTGGGATTACAAGCCTGCACCACCATGCCGTTTTGGGGCTGGCGTGCTGTACCTGGGACTCTGGCACTGGCGCAGCAGGGGGTACTTAGAATCTCCCCAGCCCATAAGTTTCTTTTTCAAAGGCAATTCAATAAAGTTCAGCTCATATATCTTAGCTCTCTGAAGTCTAAAAAGTTTTATCTGTTTTTTTTTTTTTTTAGGCATTTTGAATTCTGTTTGGTTATATTTATATTTCATGAAAATGTCTAGTGCCTTAAAGTTTTCATTTGTTTTATGTGCTTAATTTTATTTTATAGAACATGTATTTCAATTTTCTCAAACTAGCAACAAAAAAGCCATCTTGCACAAGTCATTTTTATATATTATAAATGTTTCAGTACTAAACTAAATTTAATATATTACATGTATGTAGTTACAAATAATATGTTAGTTATATGTATATGTATCTTACATATATTAAACTGAAGTTGCAGGGTTATCATTCTATTAAGTCAAATCTTATTAAGCATTTATCAATATGAAATGTATATATACAGAAGCCTTCTCAATCTGAAAATGATAGCATGATAGTTTTGATCATATGAAACTTTCTATTGTTTTTTTCTAGGTTAAAAGATACATATTCTGTGAAAAAGATAAACACAATGCTGGTTAGATAAAGTTATTTTGGCTAAAATTTCTGTCTAGAATATTTGCCTGAACCTGACCCCCAGATTAATTTTGTCCCTCAAATATAAAAACTTTCGAATACTTTTACAAACTTAAGACTTGGATTGTACATATCCACATACATACAACTAGGGCTATACATTAGCATTTTATTACCCAGGTTTCATTGCCTGTTTATCCTTCAGCCATTCCTCCACCCATCATTCAATTGATTAGTTTCATCAATTTAAAAGGAAATTGCAGCTGGGAGTAGTGGTGCTCGCTTCTAATCCCAGCCCTCAAGAGGTGGAGGCAGGAGGATTGCTGTGAGTTTAGAAGGCCAGCCTGGGTTAGATAAGGAGTTCAAAGCCAGCTTGAAATGCATAATGAGACCCTGCCTCAAAAAAACAACAAAACAAAACAAAAATAAGCAAGCAAGCGAAAAAAGTAAGTTAAATGTTGCCCAGGCCTGGTGAGTGGAAAGGATGTGCACAGCAACTGTTGATAGACGCAGGATTATTTTAGGGTATGGAAATGTAAAATTGATTGTGGCAATAACTGTAAAACTTTGTTACTGTATTAAAATCCAATAAATTAAACACTTAAGTGAGTGGATTGCATAGTATGTGAGTTGTAGCTCAACAAATCTGAGATATTTTAAAATATCTATTCCCCTGTCCCAGTCATTTGATGAGATATTGATTGAGTCATAAATGGAAGTTTCTTAGGAGTGACTTCATTTCCAAATAAAAAGAAAAAGGCCCTTTTGCGTCTGCTTTTTTCCTGCCTTAAATTTTCATGTGCTAGCTGGAGTTCAGCAGTCCCCTCCTAGCCATGAGGTAAGGAGGAGGAGGAAGATGAAAACCACTCCCTAATGATTACGAAGGGAAAGGTGCTGGGCTTGATAATGAAGGGCAAGGTGCTGGGCTCCAGGGCATTAATGAGAACTGACACTTATCCTGTGAGACATAGTCAGGCTGATTTTTTTCTGTGATTTGAACCAAAAAATGTACTCCAAAGTGAAAAGAGAAGACAAGGTAAAAGTCTCATCTAAGAAAATGGTCAAGAACACAATGTCTTGAATACTTGCCAATGATCCTTTTGTTTGTTTTTGATACAAGGTCTTGCTATATAGCTCAGGCTGGCCTTGAGCTCACTTTGTAGCCCAGGCTGGTCTCAAACTCTCAAGGATCCTTCTGCCTCAGCCTCCCAAATGCTGGGATGATAGGTGTGCACTACCATGCCCAGCACTTGCCAATGTTTCTGTCTGAAGGAATCATTTCCTCCTCAGTGTCAGCTTCATACAAGAGATGCATGTATTTTGCTTTATTCATTTATTTTTTTGCAACACTATCATAAGACAGCGATGGTTATCTGCTACTTATAGAAAATTCAGTGGGGATAAATAACTTTGAGGAAAGCACAGGTAAGAGCAGAGAGGGATGAACTCTGGCCCGCCTATCTCTATTGTGTGTGTGTCTTCACATCATTCCTCTGTGCCATCTCCCTGGCTTTGTTTTGTACATACAAAATGTCTCCCCCTTAGCACTCTTCCTCTCAAAGTCTATGAAGCTTTTCTAGCAAAGATTTTCCTTTCTTCTCCTTATCAGATAATACTAATGTCTGCCTCAATGTCTTAGTTGGGTCTTCTATAAACTGGCAATTCAGTACCTTAGCAACCAGTTCAACCGCAGGATTAAATATAAAATTGCTTTAGTTACAGAACTTAAGAGAACCAAAATAATGCCTTACGTTAGAAATTGCTTTTTCTAAAGTTCAACATCTCTTCTAGGAGACATGTAACTTTTTTGGCTTACATTTTTTTT
>NDGM010957434.1:0-13344 GCA_002564305.1 Octomys mimax | reverse complement strand
TAGCTTTCTGTAAGCAAGCATTTTATCCACTGAGAACCAGTAGTCGGAAAGGGAGAACGGCTCTCGCACAACACCGTGCAGGAGAGGCTGGCCCTGCTGGGGACGGAGCTCGGGAACCCCCACGCCTGCTCCCTGCCACGGTCCTTTCTGCTTCACCAATAGCATGTTACTAAATGCATTTTGTTAAGTTATACCAGTCTACCTGTGTGCAATTATTTGTTTTAAAATATTTTTATAGCAAAATGTAATTACATTTATGAAATGTCCAAAAATATTCCCTAAAATTTGAAATACCACATCTTCTGCAGGTGTTAAGGTTCCAGTGAAAACTAAGTATGAGGAAAATGTGGAAATTGAGAATGGTCAGTTGTATAAAAGTTTTGTAAAACATATTTAAAATATATTTACTTCTCAAGTCTTCCCTCTGATGTTGCACAGTTGCCTTCTTTTACAAATTATAATTGATGCATACTCAGTATTAACACTGGAAAACAGTCAAGCTACTCTTGAAGTACAATGCATGTGATTCTTTGTAGGCAGTAGAGGTATAAATGGTGCATTTCTCTCTTTGTCTCTATTTTTTAGAGAACATGAATCCTTCAGTTTCTTTGGGGGAAGTAGGAAATGCACCATAGCACAGATGCCTTGGTCACTTGAGAAGAATTCCAAAGTTACGGGAGCACTAGTTTCACCTACAGTGTTTAAATGTTTTAGCACTCTGTGGATAATTGCTGTACAGCTCATTTTGCATGTAAAAATTGGATGCTAGTAAAACTCTGCTCCTTGGGTATTTTAGTAGGCGCTGTCATTTTTCTTTTCATGTGATCATACCAATGTTGAATTTCCATCAGCAACCTAACAAACTTTCCCAGAAATTTCCTGAGTTCTTCCTCTCAAAGGCAGAGGAAAACAAAACAACAACAACAAAGAACTCAAAAGATAAGAAATGATAAATTACCTGGGAAAAGTCACCACTTCTAACACTAAACAAAGAACTTTAAAAAATCCAAGTGTCTATTTTGTTTCATTTTTAATAATTCATACTGAAATGACAAGCAGAGAGTAAAGCAAGATTAAGAGGGATCTTACAGTTGACTATCTTCACCCTTTTTTTTTTTCCCCAGAAATTAAAACTGTGATTTTTAATTTGGGTGTGATCCTTTTTTTCAGAAACATTTCACCCAAATTTCAACATATCTCTCTAAGGTAATAATTAGTGTCCCCACATAACAATCAAAGATAGAATCGGGTTGTCCAAGGATACATCAGCAGTAAGTGGAAAAATTAAGATTTAAGCCCTATCCTCCTATCACTAACTTCAATGTATTCGTATCTAAAGATCCTCAGACACTTTGGGGATACATTTTCTTGAAATTCAGGATTTGTTTAAAAGAATTTCTAAGGTTCATGTTTTAGTTCAATTGTGACACAAAACAATGTGTCTGTCAGCTCACCTAATGTGTCCCACAAGATGTACTGACGTCACAGTTTAGCACCTTCAGTCACACTTGGGTTAATGGAACCATGCTGCTCGCTAGCCCAAGCTAATGCTCTGATGCCTTCTATTTTTTGTAAAACTAATATAATTCTTATTGCATTATGTCAAAATGCATATTTATTTAGGAACAGTACTCTATGCACATGTTCCTTAGAAAAAGAGGCACGCAATGAAAAAGTTCAACTTTTACTTTCATCTCCTCCCTGTTCCATGAATAACTTTTCATTCATAGTATTTATTGACCTTTTCTGAATATCTTCATATAGTCAAGGAGGTAAACACAAATGCTACCACAGTGTACTAGAATTATTCCTCTCAGAAATAAAAATCAGGGAGACCTTTTAAATACAGAGAACTTTCTGGTCTTTTAAAACATGTATCTGGCATTCCGTGCTAGGCACCTGCCAAATGTATCAAACAAGCCTATTGATAAATATTTGGATTTTAAAAAATTTTATGATAGCATGAACTATGCTTCAGGTAAGACGTTTGAACTTACATCAACTGTATGGTTTAAAACATCTCGTATTATTGGACTGACCTACACTCCAGAAGTGGGATTATGAGTTGAAGAACACGTTACATTTGCAATTCCAGTAGGCGCTGTCATTTTTCTTTTCATGTGATCGTACCAGTGTTGAATTTCCATCAGCAACCTAACACACTTTCCCAGAAATCTCCTGAGTTCTTCCTCTCAAAGGAAGAGGAAAACAAAACAACAACAAAGAACTCAAAAAATAAGAAACGATAATTACCTGGGAAAAGTCACCACTTCTAACACTAAACCCAGCGGGAAATTTCCCCTACGAATTCATGTGGCAAAGAAATCGACTAACTGGGCACATTCGTGTGTGTGTGTGTGTGTGTGTGTGTGTGACTGAGGACTGAACCCAGAGCCTTGGAGGGAGCTATATGAACAGCCCTTTAGTTTGTATTTTAAAACTGTGTCTCAGTAAGTTGCTCAGCCTGAGCTCAAGCTTGTGACCTTCCTGCCTCTGCCTCCCCGCGTGCTGGATATGAGTTTCTTAGCCAAATTCTTTCAGTCCTACAACAGGAAGCACAATAGAACTTTTCCTTAAAACATCTTCAATGCAAGTTAATGGCATAATATCTAAATGCAGTTAGTAAAGCAACAACAACAGAAACCTGTAGAGAAATAAAATAATTTGGCCAAATATATATTTTTCATGGTCCTCATTCATTAGAAATAAATTTTAGAGGGCCTGCAAAATAGCTCAGTGGATTAAAGCCCCTACAAGCAGGCCCAGGGACCTGGAATTCGATCCCCAGGCCTGCCATGCTGGGCCCACCTGTGCGGCACACTGAGACAGCACTTGGGACTGGCCGTGGTGGCGTGTGCCTGTAATCTCAGATCTCGGGAGGCTGTAAACAGGCGGATCACTATGAGTTTGATCTAGTAGTGAATTCCTGTACACCCTGTAGACCCTTCCCTAAAATGTAATAAATAAATAAATAAATAGAACAAAACAAAAAAACCCCAAAGAGATAAATTCTAGAGTAGCTAAAACAATTGTGCTTATTATTTTATAAACTCAAACTAGCATAAAAATGTGACCAAAATTGTATGTTCTTAGAAATATGTGTACAAGTAGGTACAAACACAAATTTTATTCACCATTATAGAATATTTCAGGTCTCCAAAGGTCTTGCATGGCTGAGTATGATACACTGCCCATATCTTGCTAAACCCTACACAAACAATATCATATCCTAAAACTATAACGTCTCCTTCCAGGAGCACCAAGTTTCAGTATCGACCTTAGTGGTACTCTAAGGGGCTGGGGTGCAGCTCTGCGGCAGTACAATACAGAGCATCCTCAAGGCTTCGGGTTCTGTCTCCAGCACGAATAAAACAAATAAAATAAAGAAATTAAGAAATAAATGGGTGAAAGAAAGAGGGCCGGAAGTTACTCTGTGTAGATTCGTAAGAGAAGAAACAAATTGCAGGGACTGGTTGGTCTCTCAGTGTACCCTGCGGAGAGACTGTGGCAGGCATGAGGGAAAGACAGACCCAAGACAAGAGCTGGGCCAAGTGGAGGCCTGTGCGCCTGACGCACAAGGGGCCTTAGGAACAATACCAGGGGCACGCGTGCCTTCGCAGGGTTAGTGTCAGGAGGCACAAGGTTGCCTGGTGACTAATGGCTGCGATTGTCCAGGCAGGATGCCTGTCTCAAGACTGAGGCAGCTTGACTGCTCATGGTCCTGTGGCCTTCCCTGTCCTCACACGCAGGACTGATTTCTAGCTTCAGCTACTCCTTACAATAGATACTGTGTCAACCACAGAATTATGGGACTACCAGTATACACTAAAAATTGGAATCTACAATTTCATAAACGTATGTCTAACTCTATATAGAAATCTGTAACATTCTTAATTTATTTTTAAAGTTCTGTTATTATATACTTAGTGTTTATGAATATTAATGATTTTAAAAGTCTTTTTTTACATGTATTGTTTTAGAACAACTATTCACTTAGCACAAATTCTAAGAAGTGAAATTAGAACAAGGAAAATAGCCAGCAATTTTTGAATAACAGATATATGCAGGTTATGCAAAGCACTGGTTCAAATAGTTTCATACATACTTTCCGGTAAGCTAGGCAGTAGGTCTCACTTTATCTTGATAATCAAGCAGTATGCATCCAAGATGGAGATAATTATAGAAACGTATCCAGAAATTTTCTAATGAAAACACATTTCTCGCCAACTACATGCATAAGTGTTTTAAAATCTAAACTCTAACATTACTGCACAATTGCCTCATGAGCCCTAATAATGAGGAGAGCTGAGAGTGGCTGAATCATAATACAGAACACAAAAAAGTCTCAGCCATTAGTTGCACCAAGTACCTCTGAAATTATAGAGGAGGAAAGGAATTTTCAGTAGGAGTTGAAAGTCTCCTTTAGAAGCATTTAAAGTAATTCCTCTTTTCTGAGGCTATAGGAGACTACTTTTTCCTCCTCCATGCAAACTAAAGCTTTGCTCTTTGGCCTGGTGAAACTAAGACTTAGGCAAGTTTACAAAATATCAAGCATGGCTGAAGGAAAGACGATGCCTTATTAAGAACCCAAGAACTGAATGAATATCTAAACTTCTATTTATCTTTCTCAAATCAATTCCAACTATTGTACAATGTGACTTGTACTCTGAAGTCACAGGTTTGAAATGTTTCTTTCAGGATAAATTGAGCAGCAAAAGCATCTATATAAATTAGCAGATAGCAATCTTCCAGTTATGTAGGTGAGTTCTTGCCAAACCACTTTGGTATGATGCTTTCCTGTCAAGCAGCTGTACCTGTGCACACCAAGCATTTGTTCTACATTTTTGTGTCCCACATTCTCTTAGGAAGGAGCAATCAGAGTTATCATGCATTTGATGAAATCTTCTGACACCATTTGAATCAAAACAAAACAGGAAAGTAACATGCAGGGTATAGGTATAGAACAAGAAAGTGAAGAAAAAATTAAGACTGATATAAAGGTCCTTTTGAGCTTCCCCACTGCCAGATTCTATAAGAGGTAAGACATGATCAGAGAAGACTAGGATGCTGAAAAGGATATACATAGGACAAAAAACTTTTATAAATAAAGATTATGGCAGCAAGCAATGTAAAGATTAATAGGCTACTTAGAAAAAGAAGGTGAAGTCTGTCTCCAAGGAGAACACTCATAAGGGAAATGTAAGGCAGGAGAAAAGGGTAAGGAAAAAAAGAGGAATATTCAAGGGGCCTAACTTTGGAGTATTTGGGGGACAAAAATTAAAAACAGGAGAGGAAGTTTTCAAAGCCATAATTTCCTGGAACTTAAGTTTGGGCTTGAGAAGTTCTTTGGAGTGGCTGCTGAGTGGTGAGAAGCTAGCTACCCCAATGCTCACTACTCTGAGTTAAATAAACAACAACAAAAATTCTCCCTGTATTCTTTGGAAAGTAAGACTTTTAATATATGGAAAAGGAAATAGAATAATTCACCAATTAATTTTAGGGAAGGCTTCTTTAGAAACAAAAAACAAAAATCAAAATAATGAATTTATTATGTCAAAACTTTGAGTTCTTTAAACCCAAATCCATTATGTAAAAAACTGAAAACTGTAAGAAACAAATTAAAGTCTTAAAAAGTCAAAATAAAACAAAATAAGAAGAAACTTTCAAAAGGAAAGGAGAACTAGGGATGGGGAATGGGAAAGGAAATGAAAAAAAAGAGAAATGAAGGATGAAATGGAAGCAAAGCTCTATCAATGTACTCTTGAGTACAACATTAGGATGCTTGCTAGGCACTCAGTCCTTCTCTCACTTGAGAGAAAAGTGCAAAACTGTGCATCGATTTAGGAACAACAGCCACAGTAAGTGTCCATGATC
The DNA here is from genome assembly GCA_002564305.1 of Octomys mimax. Classification (NCBI taxonomy): domain Eukaryota; kingdom Metazoa; phylum Chordata; class Mammalia; order Rodentia; family Octodontidae; genus Octomys; species Octomys mimax. The sequence goes on along the minus strand of NDGM010957434.1, from coordinate 7,470 downwards.
ATTTCTAGAACCTTCTTTCCCATTTCTGCCCAAATGGCTAGGTATGCGTCAATGTTTTACCACCACTAAGATCAGGAAACTCGTGCTGTCTTCAGCTTGTGAGCTGTGGCATAATGCTTATGCCACAGAAAGGACAGGATTCCTGAGGCTTTTGTTTTAATGAGTACACAAACTTTTAAATGTATGAATTCGTGCTCTATCAATTGTGAAAACTAAAGACTCCAATTCTATGTTCATCTGTTGCTCACAGGTAGTTTGCTGAAGAACTCACTGTTCTTCACTAGAGATTACCAAATCTAATTGAAGGTGGTGTTAGAATGTATTGAGTAAAACACTGCTTCAAACCGAGTGCTTGTTTAAAGGAAGACAATGAAATTGGAAGTCATTCAAGACCCATCGCTTTATTCTTGGCACTAAATAGCAGCCTGTAAAGATGCATCATTTTATTTCGGAAGGGCACTTGCAGGTAGCTTTGCAGTGTTCTCTTGTGATTTTTACAGCACATCCCATTTCTTTGACCAGATCAGCACAATTGCTGTAAGTATCCTCATACTTGCAAGGGTTGGCTAAAATAAAACAAAACAAAAATGAAATTTTGTTTATTATAGTTCTAGTTACCCCAAACTATATTTTCTCAGGGAAAACCTATTCACTGTTCGTATTCTTTAAGAGTCTTTTTAAACACAAGTGGAACTGGGCGTAGACTGTTATCAAACAGTCCTTATATTAGTGATGGCGAAGCTTTCAGTGACTGGGTGGCAAACCACAATGCCAAACTCATGTCTTCATCACAAAGTGCGTGTGATGGGATGGCAATGAACCTAAGGACTGAGGCTTTAGTTTAGAAAACATCAACTCACACATTCACATCTTTCATCTTAAAAGAACAACACAACAGCACAGGTGCCATAGCCTTGTTTTCACTGCCTTAATCAGACATCCCTGATGTAGCAGCTACTGGGTTCTCAGAACACAGAACTCTTTAAGAAACCAAAAACATTTCCCTAGTCTGTCAAGGTTTACGGTGAGGGAAATAATCTAATTCCAAATGCGTGTGTGAGTGCAGTCTTATGTTTGTACAATGGAATCATACCAAGGACAGGGGCACCAATAAGAAGTGGAGATCCAGCTCAAAACCCATTTGACAGCCAAGTACCCAGGGGCACAACTGCAAGCACACCAAGGAGAAGCACCCCATCGTAGCAGTGATTCTGTGTGGGTAGATTATAAGGCTTCATAGAAGAGTGACTGAAAAGCCAACATATGTGCTGCTTAAAATAGTCCACATTTTAAAATATTTTTGTGGGCTGGCCGGATAGCTCAGTGGATTAAAGCGCCTGCTTAGGCAGACTCAGGCACTGGGGTTGGATCCCCCTCATGTCACGCTGGTCCTGCCTCTAGGGCATGCTGACACAGCGAATGAGACAGGGTGTGGTGACACATGCCTGTAATCCCAGTGCTTGGGAGGCTGAAATCAGGAGACTCACTACAAGTCCTATCTGTGTAATGAGACCCTATAGACCCTGCACTAAATATACTTTTAAAAAATATTTGTTTATTTATTTATTATTTTGTACAGGGACTTGCTATGCAGCTCAGCCTGGTAGTGATCATCCTGTCTCAGCCTCCCCAGCCCTGGGATTACAGAAGTGCACCACCACACCTGGGTTCACAGCCAGCACAGTGTGGCCGAGGTTCCGGGGCTGGCACAGCATGTGGTTCTGGGGATCGAACTCAGGTCTCTGCGTATAGCAGACAGGCGCTTAGACTGCTGATCTATCTCCCGGCCCTAGTCTGCATTTTAGAGAGCTTTCCTCCTAAGCATAATGTGCAGCTGCTAGTGAGGGATCCAGTCATGTATTTGATTGAGTGTGTGTGTGTGTGTGTGTGTGTGTGTGTATGTGTGTGTGTGTAATGCTATGGAGGTACAGAAAGGAGTAGGCACACCAGAAAGAACGCCACAAAGCATTTTCTTTCTTCATGCATTGCCTGGCTTGGATTTAGGGTCAGGAGCAAGCAAGTCTGACTATCCAAGAAGATGCTACTGGTTAGTTTCTGTTCTACAACCTCTATTAGCTGACTGGCAGAAAACAATCCATGGAAGAGACTGAAAGAAGTGAAAGAGGAACTTCATCTTCGCTTGGGCTGCATGATGACTGCTTTGTCTTTCTTATTGTAGTCCTTATGATCCTCAAGTGGCAGCTGCCCTTGCCATTCCACTGTCTTTATGTTTTTGTTGTCTACAGTAGGAAAGTGGGGACCCAGAAGAAGACGAGACCTATGTACCTCAAAGCAGAGACTGAACTGCACTTCAGGTAGGTCCGTCTTCGTGGAGATACCACCAAGTAAGGATACCAATTAGGGATTACTTACTGCACAGTCCGTTGTCACAGTGACCAGGGCAGTCCTCACACGGGCGTCCTAATTGATACGGCGTATTCATTTTTTTGTCTATATTTCCCCTGGCAATAGAACATTAGGAGGAAAGGAGTAAGAATAACATTATAAGCATGTGCCATGTGAATGGGTACGGAACTGTGATCAGAGCTAAGGAAAGGAAAAGACAAAGAACTGAAAAGATTTCTGCAGGTTAGAACATCACAATTTCCAGGTACATTGCGCAGGGTTAAATACACACGGGAGACAGGAGTTGATGCTGCAAGATCTCCTTTGTTCTTTCTGAGACAGGGCTTTATTCTGGTGCCCAGGCTGGGCTCAGCTTCAGAGCACTCAGTCTCCTGAGTCCTTGCATTACTAATACCACCATGCTCACCTACACGGCAGACAAAGGGCCACGGAGCCCACAGTCCACAATTATAAGAGGTCCTTATATTTTTACTTCCTTGTTAGAAGGATTTTCTTCTATTCAGAATCTATTCACGTGCCATGAAGAGTGCTGACCACATAACACCCTATTATGTTTAATCCTCGCAAAAGCCCTGAAAGAAAATCGGGGCCTTTGCTGCTTTGCAGGTCAGTGAGAAGGACGTCCCGGGGGAGTTCTTCGTGAACTGAATGCCTCCCAGTCACTCAGCAATGAAGCTGATGCTGTCCTGAGGCTGTGGTCTACAGGGCTGGGCACCCCGCCGCCACTCCGACCCCACAGCCCTCCTTCTCCTTGGGACACAGGGCTGGGCCTGCCTTGCCTTTCCCTTGAGGCCCAGTAGGTTCCCCCAGCACTCCAGGACACCTGGAGAGGTTGGGTCCTCGCCCACACGCTGGTGTCGTGGTCAGAAGCGATCCCCGTGCTATACTTACATGGGGCAGTACTGGCAGACATAGAAATACCTCCTCGTCTGGTGAGGAGGACAGGGGGCCATGGCGCAGCCAAGCTGGTGGGAAGAGGCCCAGACAAGCTGCAGGCGGAGAATGGAAAGCGAAATCGTTTATGTGTATGTAGCTGTGTGCTTCTCATTTTCTAATTAAAAGCTATCAGTGATGGCAATTTAAAAACTGAAAAATATTGCCTTCGTGTTTTTAACATTGATATCTAAATGAAAATTCCATTAAAAATTATTTCCAGTGGTGGGGCTTCACTTAAAATTAAAGCCTGCTACTGCATAAGTATTTGCTTGGCAAGTGCAAGGTCCTGAGTTTGATCCTTGGTACAAAAAAATAATAATAACTGCTTTACACATTTATGTTACATTTGCTAAAATGGTGACTCATCCCTAGAATTCATAAAGATGTAACGATGGGGTATTGGACACAGAGGAAAGGAACCTCAGTACAGTTCCACTTTTGAAGGAAAAAGCAAGAGATAATTTTGTTGACCTTGTGGCTTTTCTGCATATAATATAACTAACTTCATTTTAGCTAAAAATGCAAAAAATGATGTAAAAAATAACTTGTATGTATCAAGCCATACCACTTTATTGGTTTTCTTTCTTTTTTTTTCCTTTGGTGGAACAGGGGATTGAACTCAGGCCCTTGCTCTTGCCAAGGAAGTGCTTATTCTACTGAGCCATCTCTCTGGCCTCTGATTTTCTTTTCTTAAAAAAAAAAAAATTAAATTTGTTTTCTTTAAAATTTCATCCTGTGACTGACCCAGAGAAAACATCACTGGGTTTTCTTTTGTTTAAGAAATGGTTCAGTGTTCTTAGAATGGCAATTAATCTAGTACCTTAATCTATTCATTCTCAGGGTAGTTACCAGAACCTAGTTTGGCAAATCCAGAGTTACAGGGCCAGGCTGGGGTGTGTGAATGCACAAGCAATAGTAATATGCACTTATTCTACGAATGAGAAAAACACACTTCGCAGTGCAGGGGGGTTCTCCTACTTCCACCTCAGATCTCATCACTCAGATACAAAGTCACTGAGAAAGTAAGGTCAAGGCTGGGCTGGTGGAAGAGGAAAAAACGAGGCTTTTGTCATTTGATTTTTACCTGGGTATAATGGCCAATTTGAGCATTCTTGCGAGTGTTTCCTACTCCAAACTGAAAGTCTTTCACTTCGTCATAGAAAGATTTGATGACATAGGACCATGGTTTAGGATCAGTGGACCAAAAGTAATTCTCTCCACAGCCAGAGACTAAAAATTAGAAAAGGCAAGGAAACAATAGTGAAGCCAGTACTTGTGAAGAATTACTATCGAAAACTACCAAAATATCAAAGCTTTTGACCAGCATTACTTTCCAAAGAGGTGCAGACATCCTGAATAGACAGACGTGGATCAATTTCTACAACTTTACCCTGTTCACTGCCATCACTTGCTTCCCACCTCAGCTTACGAATAACTCGTTTAAGATGTAACTAATGATTCATTTTCAAACTGATTGTGCTTAATTAAGTCATGGTTGTCATTTTGGTAATACTGATAAATATTCACGTTCAGCTAATTGAAGATGAGTATTTTTATACCTACCCAACATACAGTTAGGGTATAATTGAAACATGAAGCATCAATATGACTTTGGAGCTTTGGCTCCTAAGCTGTGGAAATAGAAGGCACATGTGCAGGGACAGAAAGCGGAACAGAGGGAAGCTGAAAAGTCCATATGGGACTGTGTAGTGGGACAGTAGTAGAGTTCAACTCGTGGATGTAGAGGTGACAGTGGAACGCCTTTGGCAATGAACAGGCTGATCAGATCTTAATAAAAATGGCAAGGCAGGTGCAGTAGAGTGGGCAGGTGAAATGCAGGCTGCTGCATGCTTGGAACGCAGGAAGAGAATTAATTCACCATTACCCTATTCAGTATCTGTATTTTTGTGCTGTGGAACGTTATTGCAAGAGATGGTTACTTTTCCCCAGGAGCTCAAGGTCTGGGTAAAATGTTCAATGGTTTGGCTCTAAAATGTTAAATGGGAGAGTGTTTAGACTTGGCACGAGGCTGCTATGAATGACTAACACCTGAATGAATTCAAATTCAGAAAAATACTTAAATTTTGTTATTGCTGTACCACTTCTCCAGACCCACTATTATATGGGGTTTGGAGTAGGAAGAGGAATGAGCTCTTGGGACAAGAGTTTCAAACAAGAAAACAGAGGGGGGAGGTAAAATACAAGAGGACAAGTAAAGTAATGGAGAAAAGCCAATAAGCAAGCATAAGAACACCACTCCCAAAGGTTTTAAATTAATTTCAAAGGTTTTTAACTAATTCAGCTTTCATAACATTGTTCACTGGATAAATTTGACTTACAGGCAGTTTTTCGTTGACTTACAGGACTGTGACTAAAGCGGCACTTCTTTGCCCAAATCTCAGCATTCCTTGCAGCTTCAGAATTCCATGTCTTGGAATACATAACAAATAGATGAAAACTGAGATATAAATATTTCACAAGACAATGAGGAAATACATGAATACACATATAATATATGCTTATTTGAAGAATCATTTTATAACATGTTTTCATTTGCCTACGCTTCTGCCCAAAGAACATTTCTTGTTTTCCCAAGTGATTTATCTATGATGAAGATTATTTTCTGGGGATGGGGATGATATTTTGGGCAGAGGTAGTCATCCAGGTTCCCAATATTAAAATACATATTTTTTTTCTGTATTTTTTAGGGAAGGCTCTACACGATGTTCAGGTTCTCACTACTGGATCAGACTTGTAGTAATTATCCTGTTTACAGCCTCACAAGAGCTGGGATTACAGGCCTGAGCTACCACACCCAGGCTCTAAAATGCATATTTTAAAGCCATAGGCCTATTCTGTGTTCTCTTAGTTCGATACTCACAGGCTCCACAAACTTTCTTTTCAGTATCAGGGGTTGAGCCCACGGCCCTCACACTGAGCAGCATTCCCAGCCTTTTTTGATTTTGATATAGAGTCTTACCACATCACTGACTTGTACAGGCAGGGATTAAATTTGTGGTCCTCTTGCCTTAGCCTCCCACATGCAAGCATAACTGAAGCTGAGATCTATGCATGTGCCTGTTTGCTCTCTAATTCCTACCATATTTACCACATTTGTAACAGCCTTTATAGATTAATACCCTGTACAATGCTACATTAAATAGCAAGCTTTTATACATTATTAAGTCCTGTATTGCTGTCTGAAGGACAAAATGTACAGAAAAAAAATGCCTACTCGATCTCATATGTAAAAGAAAAACAAAAACTAGCAAAATCAATGTAAGCAGAGATTTTAGCAAATTAAGCACAGATTACTTCCAAAGAAGAAAAATATTTCAATCTAGGCTAACAATGGGTATTAAAAACAGTCTGATGAGACAACTCCTCAGTTGTTTTCTGTGGTCATAAGATGTTTGTTCTGTACACACAGCACATTACCTTACCTGACATATGAAGCTAATCTAAGCCTTGAAAAATTACTTCCTGCAGCCTACAGGAAATACCAACTTCCATAGCATCAGGAGTGGAAAGAGTCTATTTTTCATTGTGATAGAAAACTCTACTGAGATACTTATGTAGCCTGTAGTTTAGATTATAATTGAATAATTAACACATTTTAAACTGTAATCACAACAAATAAAAATAAATTTTCATATGACAACACTAAACACTTGAACTTGGAAGATAAAGAGTAACTAATATTTGATAAATATTTCCTCTATTTCTGGCATTTTATTTATTTAATATTATCTGCATTAGTTTTCACACAGATAAGGAAAACTGAATTATTTCCACTAACAAAAAGAAAACTGAGGATTTTCCAGATTAAGTAACTGTACTGGAATAGGTTATCAGACCCTTTGAGGGCATTCCTTATTTAGTCTAAAGATCTTTGACTCTGATGTACTTACTTTACAGGCCCCCATCACTAACCAACATCTTTCTTATGTGCGCCTTTGATTTATGTGCTGTCTGATAGGTACATATTCTATAACCTCTGAGTTGATGGTAACAAAAAAAGAGTAGGCTCTTGATTTTATAGACTTTCTTCATGTATAAAGAGTTTAAGATTGTTATTCCCAGTTTGGTATCTAATTATTCAAATGATTTAATCTATGGTGTTGTTTGCATGTCTCCTGTCTGCCAAGATTTGCACTTCTATCCTAC
>NDGM010957429.1:0-12124 GCA_002564305.1 Octomys mimax | reverse complement strand
GACATAATCTAACCTAATTCTCTTTGCTTCCACTTCTCACCCCCTGTCTCTGTCTCTGTCTCTATCTCTGTCTCGTCTCGTCTCGTCTCGTCTCGTCTCATCTCTTCTCTTCTCTTCTCTTCTCTTTTCTTCCCTTCCCTTCCCTTCTCCCCTCCCCTCCCCTCCCTTTCTCTTCCCTCCCCTCCCCTCCCCTCCCCTCCTCTTCTCTCCTCTCCCTTCCTCTTCCCTCCCCTCCCCTCCCCTCTCCTTCCTCCCTCTCTCTCTCTCTCTGAAAGATGTTTTCCTACTTCCTACTATATATCTTTTATTTTATTCTTTAAATTATTGATACTTTGAATTAACCAAGTAATTTGGGATCATATTTGTTTAGTGTGCAATAATTTTTTACATAAAAATAACTGATTGTTTTGCAAAGTAAACTTTCAGAAATCATATATGCTCTATTTTTTGTAATCCAAAAAGTGAGGGGGCTTTTGAATATAGCTTAATCTCTTTTTGAAAACACTAACACAAATGCTAATTAACATATTATGTATTATACACATTATGCCCTTGGCATCTACTGCCTGAACAGTCTGCCCCTTTTCTGAGTGTGGCTTCTGAGTTTGTGTGGGGTTTTCAGTTACCTTTTGTTGGCTAACTTGCCTTAAACATCTAGCTGTACATCCTTGTAGACTTACGATGTTTGCTTTTGGTTCCAAGTTCAGTTTTTACTACTATTAGTCTCCTGCGATGGGAGCACTAAGGACTCAAACTCGTTAGCCAAATACCTGTGGTCAGAATGCGCAGTCTGAGCGAGTGACCCACGAGGTCTTACCCGCTCAGCAAAGCAAATAAGCAAGAATTTGTGCCTGGGTTTTATAACATCTCTATCTGCCTCAAAAGGACCTAGAAATGACTTCTTGATTACAAGCCATATTTCAGATACAATAGTTTAATCAACATAGATAATATCATGATATCTTTGTTTTTCCTGGAAACATTTATATTAGGCATCTCCATACTGCTTCCACAAACCATTTCCTCTCAGCCCTGGCTAATCTATCTGTGTGTTTCTTTACATGCACATTCCCACAATTTGGTTTTGCCAACAAAGCCAGAACCCCTATGTGTTCATTTGTATAAAACATATCTTTCAGTTAGCTACAGTTGCTGTTTGTATTAATTTATGCCTGTATAACTGGAATAGGTTTGCTGACTGTAAGTCCTGGATTATCAAAGCTGCTCTAATTTCTTTTTTAAAGTTTATTATTATTATTTAATCATTTGGTACAGTCATTTGGTACAGGGTCTTGCTATGCAGCTGAACTTGGCATGTGGTACTGGGGATCAAACCTGGGTCCTTGGGCTTGCCAGGCAAGTGCTTAGACTGCTGAGCTATCTCCCCAGCCCAAGCTGTTCCAGTTTCCAGAAGCTCATCTTGCTATTGGACCACGTGTAGTTTTTATTTAAATAATGTGGTCAGTTTGGGTTTAAAAGATTCGTGACCGTTACAGAGCACAGAAAAGCATTCCAACCATCTCAAACTGAAGATGTTACCTAAAATATTTTTGAATGTTCTTAAATAAATAATCGATATACAACACACGAAATTCTACTGCCATTATTTGGTATTTTGTTGCAAGTAATTATTGAGAAAATTCTTTTGGGGGTCATTATTTTGATCATCCCATAAAAATGCTTTCATCTCTTAATCTAATTGGAGCATGCTAAAACACCTTTTAGTTTATCTATTTCTGTAAGTTTTAAACTCAGCTGTACTTATAAAAGCTTGGCAAGATTAGAAATTCACATGCCACTTATTTGAATATGATGGTAATCTACTTAAATGACAATAATATTTGTTTATAAGTTGTCTTTGTACAAATTTTGGCATTCAGCCATAAAAAATTATAATCATTTCAATCAATATATTCAGTGTCACAAATAAAAATGTCTTTTAACTAAATCTTCACCTCACCCTAGAATAATAATCAATGCTTTGGAGAATCTTTGCAGGAATCTAAAAATTCCTGTGCTGTGTTTGCTTCATTCTAATTTGAACCGTGCTTCAGGTCGGCTGGGGCACTGGGCAGGCCTTTATCCTACATTTGTCTTTCCAGAGAGTAGAACCCACCAGGGGCAGTGGCTACTTAGGCTGTTCTTTCCTGAGTATTGAATTCAATCATATCTCTGAGGTTGTATCTCTAAGGACAAGAAGTGGCTTTAATCAACTGGCAAATCTGAACTTTAGAGGCAACACTCACAACAGTATTTCTTGCTTTCTTTCCTCAGATGAACAAATAATGAAAAGCAGATCAGGTAAACTATTTTTCTTTTGTTTTCATATGTTGTTCTTCCTAGGAAAGACTTCCCTTCTGTCAAAATACTTAAAATTTTTAAAACTCAGGGTCTCTTATCATTACACAAAGACATACTCTATTATTTTTAACCTGGGCAGACATTTTAACATATAGCAGTATTTATAAAGCTGATGTAATTGAAAATAGAAAATGTATCTTGCTATTCACGTTCCAAAATTTCTTATACCAATAGAAAATATATATATGTGTAGGCTTAAGGTATCACTTCCTACTGCTTTGTTGGCAGAACATGCTTTTTGTGTGTTTTCCAAGATTAATTCATAGATAGATTTTAATTAAAATCGATACTAGTTTTAATAGCTTTACCAAATGCCTGCAGGTGATTCAATAACAGTATCACCCATTTTGTTGTTGTTGTTGTTTCCTCACTGATCAAAATGAAAAATAATCCATACCAGATTAACAAGAATGCTTTTATGAAAAGTTTTTTAAATTGAATAATAAGATTTTTTGCTATTATCATTATAGATTCAATTTTGTTCTAAGATAATGTATATATAAATCAAAATACCCCAACATTACTTTGATATGTTTTTCTAATGAAGACTTTCAGTTTCCCCATTTTTCCTGCAACCTAAATGGAATTGAATATAATTGGAAAATATTCTATTTGAGGTGGAACATCAGGTAAGATTAAGCAAAAGGCCAGCGATCTGGTAAAGACAGCAAGGTAATAACTATGGCAGGACTCGGTAAGTTCTACAGCAGTGACAGAGCAAGAATTTTTCTTCCAAGCACACAAAAATCTGGTTATTACCTTGAATAAGGGGAGCATGTAAGTCATCAACTTTCTTGTAGAAGTTCCATTCAAGGAGTTATAAAGAGATAAGGAACACTTGGAATTCTATAGTCCTTCTAAATCCCTCTAAAATTCCGAGGAATTGAATTTATTCCTAAATCTCAGAGAACTTTTTAGTTCTGGGTATTATGTAGGGGAAACTATTATTTAGAGGCAACTCTTCTAAGACTGGAAGTGCACTGGGTAAATGCCAACCAAGGAAGCCCGAGCCAACATCAAACTGGGTAAGTTCTCAGGTTATGCGCTTCCTCAGAAGCATCATTATTCAATGAGATTGAGACTGACATTTTTTAGTTTTTTGAGACAGGCTCATGGTGTAATCAAGGCTGGCCTTCCACTCACTATATCATCCAGGATGGCCTCATACTCACTTCAATCCTCCTGCTTCAGCCTCCTAAGTGCTGGCATTACAGGATTAAGTCATCATGCCTGGCTTGGGACTCACATATTTAAGAAAATGATCCACCAGCCATGTGGAGAACAAGATGGGAAACTCTTCTTTTTTTCTTTTCAATACCTAGTACAGGATCTACAGGGTCTCACTACACAGATAGGACATGTAGTAATCCTCCTATTTGCAGCCTCCCAAGCACGGGGATTACAGGTGCACACCACCATACCCAGTCTCAGTTGCCCTCTCAGTGTACCCTGGGGGTGGGACCAGCACAGCACTTAGGGAATTGAACCCCAGCCCCTGCATTCTGCATAAGCAAGAGCTTTAGTCTGCTGAGCTATCTGGCTGGCCCTGTTGCAACTCTTATTAAAGGAGGAGCAATTGTCTGCATTCAGGCTGAGCCTGACCCTATTTCCACTTATGGATATGTGCCATGCTGGCTAGGACTTTTCTTTACCCCTTTAATTGCCTTTAAGCAATGGATGTCAGTCCAGCTGAGGTGCTGATATGCTGCTCAAAGACAACAGGGTAGTGTTTCACTGGCTCCCCATTGTTCCCATGTGCAAGCTGAGATGGGATGGGATTAAGAGCCAATGCTCACTTGGTCAGCTGGGATTGAGCCTGGAGATAGAGGCTGTGACTTCCCAGCATATAAAAGATGACACACATCAGAGCTGAAGTACTGACCTCAAAACATTAGATACTACCTCAATTGTGTTATGCAAATCACTCTTTCTGCATACCTTTCTCTCTGCATATCACAGAAGGGATTTCAAGCCTCCTACCTGGCCCACCTCATGGCACTCACCTGCTTCCTGCCATTTTCACAGTCACTCATCCTCAAGCCACTCTTTTCTTCGTGAATGAATAAAACCCAGGTTCAGCCCTGGGCTGAGGCCTTTGTTCCAGATAGCCACCACCATAGCTGGACATGGGGCCCCTTGCTCCTCGTAACTATAAATACACCTTAGCATCTTTATTCTCAGCATGGGTCACACTGGAAGTGGTAGACTGGTATTAACTCTCTAAAATTCCAATCACTTTTCCATGGGATCACAGATATAAACTTTGTGGGCCATGATGAGGACCAGGAAGGGCTCCCAATATGGTCACTATAATATTTCATGTTTTTCATTACTCACTGGCTTTTACTAATTTCAGAACACAGAACTTTTTTGTCCCCTTTATGTTTAAAATCCTCCTCTCCACATGGTGCACTCCTCCAGTCTGACAGCATTTCCCCATGGAGTTTGGACTTGAATGAGGTGTAGCTATTTCTCTTTTTGGACACAACTAGGTTTACTTCTCTTTCTATTCCATTCTATATGGTTTGAAATATAAACTAACACTTCCAAAAATTCATGCAAAATTGCATGAAAACATACTATGAACTTACTTGATGTAAACATATTTTACTTATATTCAAGCTGCAAAGTAGATAAACACATTTTATCTTTACCCGTCACACAAGCAATCTGTTTTTAAATGGCATGAGTTTAACACACGTCTTGCTTAAGAGGTAGCGACTGTGTAGTATTTGTACAATCTACTCAACCTCTTCTGAGTATCAATTTGCTGGTTTTCAAGTGAAAAATATAAATCATACCTATTTCACAGGAGAAGTGCAAATATTAAAGAGATGATACATGTTCTGCTACATATCTAAGATGTGTATAAGCTAAACATATTGATCATTACTATCCACCAACATGTTTTTCCACTAACCTCTATGGTAATATTGTTCTAAGTAGGTCTTATGGGATGAAGATGAAGGGATTAAAGCAGTTAATAAAAATAAATATGAAGGCTGGCAAGATAGCTCAGCAGACTAAGTGTCTGCTTAGGCAAGTGCAAAGACTGGGATTTGATCCCTGGCACCACATGATGCCCCAGTCCTGGCCTGGACATGCTGAGCTGGCCAATGAGACTGGGTGTGCTGGCACATGCCTGTAATTCCAGCACTAGGAAGGCTGAAAACAGGAGGATCACTATGAGTCTAAGCTGCATAGAGAGACCCTGAACCAAATACATAAAAAAATAAATAGATAAATGAATATGACCACTGGTCAGGATATCAGAGATATTCATTTCACCAATAAAATAATACTTAGAGAAAATATTCGGGTAACAAATACAGTATAATATATCTATGAAGTTTAACTCAGAAATATGAATATAATGAATACCTTGTAAGTGAAATAAAATAAAAGCTGCGTAAGTGTAGTAAGGAAAATCAAGTATCTTAAAAGATACTATTTAATCCTAACTGAATGTTTAATATGTGTTGAATGCTGTGCTAATATTTTATCTCATTTATCCTACTTCTTAATAATTATACTGCAAAGTATATATTGTTCTATCCTCATGTATTATGTGACCTTCATTTAGTACAAGCACTGGCCTTTGCAGCATATATATCAGTAATCAAAAGAACAAAATGTTAAGTAGATTTCTTCTATTTGACAAAAGGGCACTCAGAAACCCTAGAAGGCGATGTTCAGATCCATTGGAATTCAGCGGGAGGCAGGAGTGGGCAGTGCTCCAGCTAGATTCCTATTGCCCAGCTATTTTTATTCCAGGCTTTGTCCCTCACCAGAGGAACAACCCAACTTTTTATCCATTTACTTCTCCTGCAAACAGATCAATTTCTGCCACCAATCAAGCCTGGGGGTTTTCATCCTTGCATTTGAGCCGTCAAGTCCTCTAACTTGAGGACGGGTTATTGTTTATCTTGAGACCATGTATGGAGCGGGCTGTGGCTGCCTGCTACACTGAAGGACAGGAGTCCTCCCCGTCTTGGTGATCTCTTTAGCAGATTCCCTGTGATGTACACCATGTTCTGGTTTCACACTTCTGCAGTTAAATTGCTCTCTTTCTCTTCTACTTTTCTGGAAAAGTAAAACACACTTTCTATTTATCCTATTTCATATTTTCCTGTTCTTGCCTACTGTTTGAGAGAGAAAGCACATGTATGTCAAGAAATGTAGTTAGAAGGGCTAGGTTCACGTAAAAACTTTTTAAATAAATACTGAGTGCCTCTGTAGATAGCTCTACATAAAGAAATCTTAAGTCTAAAAGCTTAAAATGTAGAAGGCACATACAGCATTATAAGCATTAAACATGGTATATTATAAGATGATAATGTCTAAGGAACAAAATAGAGGAATATTATGCTAATTGGGATTATTGGGTTGGGGCCGATTTTGGCTACCAATCTTCAGAGTATGCTTTTTTTGGGATGACATTTAAGCTAAGACTTGAAGGACATGTTTACAACAATTAATTTATGAGTAAATATTTTCATTTTTTAAAAAAAATGGGCAAAAAGATTTATTTCAATTTTGTCAGCTGCCATCAGGTGGCAGTAGCAAGGAAAATATGGATTCAATATGGCAGAACACTTTTGTGGGGGATGGTAGGGTGTTGAGACTCATGTTAGAAAAGGAAGCAGGCAGGGGTGTTTCTCCTCTGCTCATGAGAAAAAAGCTTGTAGTACACATTAACTGTGGAACCTTCACAGCTATCATCCCTTGTTTTCTTAGAACCACGACAAAAAGATACAGATATGGTGGTTGAATCAACCAATGCTACACACTGTTCTACGTGCTGCTGGGGGATGGGACTTAAAATCCAATGTGCCCTTTCAGAGTTACATTGAGTTTCGTTGGCCACTCTGTGTTGGCGATACTATTTTCAGACAAAATCTTCTGTTGTTTCCACCAGGTGACCATTTCTTTGCAAGTTCCTCTGATGGCAATGCAGGCAGAAAGAAGAGAGCTCTCGGTAAGCTGCTTGTTAGCCTTGGCTTCAGAGACTCAGCAGTAGTTAAACCAGGTTGAGAGAACCTTGGGATAGTGGAAATTTAGAGCCAGAAGACAGTCAGGCCGGTGTGGTTAGGGAAACAAAGGCTTGCCTGAGAAACAGTGCATGTCCTAGTTTCTGATAGAGACACTTGCAGCCCTGGTCTAATATTGTGCAGGCTCTGAAGACACGTGTGTTAGTCAGGAATTCTGTCTTTAGGGAATTTAGCAACTTTTTATATTGAGTTTTTTTCAATAGTTTTCATTTTTTCAAGCTGCCTTTCTCCTTAGCACAACTATAATAGCCAAGTATTGTTAAGTTCTTCACTGTAGGAATTGATAACTTAAAATGCTTCATATGTTTCGTGGCTTAGAAAATGGAAAAGGAAGGGTAGATTTGGCTGCATGAATGCTGGTTCAAGTTAGCATGGTGTCAGTAGCTGTACACACTTTGGAGGAAAAGGTGCAGGTAGTTCCAAAGGTTCTAGAAACTCCATGCGTTTTGTCAGCTGTCCCCCACTCATGTTCCTGTATTCAACCATCATTAATGCCCTATGCCATCATTCTCTCTTTAAATTGTCACTTAGTTTGCTGAGTTGTGCAGAGAACAGTGAAGTTTCTTCAGGTGAAGCATGTCATTGCTGGCTTCACAAGCTTCTTTCTATTTAGCCTATTCCATCTTTTCCTGTTCTTGCCTACTGCTTCTCTTATGTAGTATGTAGAAGCTCTAGGAAAAATGGGAAAGAAAAGTGACTGGAGAAGACAACTTCTTCCTTATTTAACATTTGAGTCTATAGGATCAAAACCGAACAGGGAGAAAGAGCTTTGGATATGGATGTGTGATTGAAATATCTTTACTCGCTTTTGTTTGTTTGCTTTTTTTTCGTTTTTTGTTTTTTGTTTTGTATTTTTAGGGAAAGGTCTACAGGGTGTTCAGGGTCTCACTACTAGATGTGACTTGTAGTGATCCACCTGTTTACAGCTCCCAAGAGCTGGGATTACAGGCACTCACCACCACACCCAGTCTCAATTGCAAAGATCTATGTATTTATATCTAATATTTGTGCATAAGAATTTCTGAGTCATAAAATGTTTTCAGCCACACTCTGCGATGTTGTTTTGTATCATGCAGGTGATGCCAGTGTGAGACATGAAAATCAATTTGTTGGTGGTAACTCTGGAAATTTGGGGTCCAATTCAAGGGCTTCTGTTGAACAAGGAACTGGAGTCAATGCAATTGAGTAGAACAGGTTGAGTGGCAGTATATCTGCTGGGGCTGGATTGAAAGGCTTTGGATTTGATGCAAGTAGCTCAGGTGTCCAGCCTGGTCTATTCTTGAGATATCCAAAAGAATTACCAGTATTTATTGTTTTATGCCATAACAATTTGGTTTTTCTGGTAGTCGGAGGGCCTGGGACTTAAGATTTAAACTTTGTAGCAAAGAAACTTTAGAGCAAAACTTAATCTTGGATTGTCTATTTCAAATCAATTTGGTGACAGTGAACTTAGGGAATGTTGAATAAGGTTTAGATATTGATACTTAATTTCTGTGCATAAAAATGTGGGAGTCATAAATTTCTTGGATATGTTCGGATAATCATTTACATTCTGCAGGAAGTACCACCAGGGTGAGGAATGTGGAGAACTCTTTTGGTGATGTGAACTCTTTTGGTGATATAGCAAAGGGCCTTGGTCTTATAACGGGTCAAAGGAAATATGGAAGCAGTGAATTCATTTGGAACAAGAAGGGCAATGGTGGATCTGATGCTGGAAACTCAGGTAGTCTAATTTGTTCCAGAGAAATCTACATTGATTTCACATTTTAATACATTCTTTTATTAACATCTTATTTCTCTGCCAGTGAAACAGTCCTGGTTCCTTGGTATTGGACCTGAAAAAATGGAGTGTAGAACTGAAATTGGTTTTGGAGATACTGGTTCGAATCCATATGCTGACAATGGCCTTAGTGCAAAAGGAAGCGAAGGTGCTAGAGAGGCTGGCGTTAGTGGTATGTTTGCTGATAGTAATTGCTATGTACAATAATTTCTGAATCATAAACCTTGTTAAATATTTTCTGGCGAGAGTTTTCAGTGCAAGAACTGAAGGTGAACATGATAGAAGTTGGGAATTGGGTGTTGGTGTTCAGTATTTGGTGCAAAGGAATCTGGAGGCAGGAGGCTGAGGCAAAGGGCAACAGTGTCTCTGCTGGGCCTGGATCCAAGCATTGGTGCTGATGCCTATAGAACTTCTACTAACTCAGATGCTTTCAGAGGAATTGAAATTGGTTGCAAGATGCCATGAGTTTTTAAAATTACATTTTAATATTTTTGTAAGAGGGAAAGATCTGGTTTTCTAGCTTGAGAAATGGAAAAGCAAAAGTAGATTTGGCTGGCTCAAGGGTAGCAATGTTAGTTCAAGTCAGGGTGGTGGCCGTGGCCACTGTGGTGCGAACTCTGATGGAAATGGCATGGGAGGCAGTTTCAAAGGCTGTAGATACTCCAGTCTGTCTCATGTGCTAGGAGTTGGTGATTAATTTTTATGCACAGAACTGTTCTGAATCATAAGCTAAAGGTAATTTTTTTGGACCACATTTTATATTCAGTAGGTGGCTCAAGTGAAATGAAAGGGATTGGATATTTTGGTGTTGTCTCTGAAGATGTAGGAGTCAATCCAGGGCCATCTGGTCAACAGCGATTTAAAATTGTTGGAAGTGGCGAGAGTGGAAAGAGCAGCAGTGGATCTGCTGGGGTTGGATACTTGAGTCTGGGATCTGATGGCAGTGGCCCAGGTATCTTATCTTGGACTCTATTCCCAGGAAGGTCCAATTAATTTCTTCCTTTGTTTAATCACATCTTGATTTTCCATTAGGAGGCAACTCTTGGTCTTCTCATTCTGGAAGTGGTGGAGGAAGGAGGGGTACTGCTGGACTTGGTGCTTCAGGATTAATCGAATTTGATGAAACTGGCCTTAGTGGTTCAGGTACCTGTAATACTGAGCCTTACTGGAATGGGTTCCATGGATGAGGAGCTGAGATTTAGCTCTAATTAGAAAGTCAAGTTTTGAAGGTGTCAATGGAAATTTTGAACATTTTAAATAATAATGTAAGAAGTAAGCCAGAAACCTAATTTGCTGAGATGCATTTAAATATGACCAGGTAAAAGCCATTTAACATGTCAGCAGAGCATGTGGGACTGGTTTTATACTTGTGAACATACTGGCGTGGAGTTTATTTTGTGGTCTTTAAGCAAAAATGATTTGGAATCAGGTGAAGAGGTGAGTAGGGTGGCCACAACTGGGTTGGGCTCAATTTTAAATCCTAAATCAGGCTTTGATTGGTTTTTTTTGCAAGTTCATTCCTGAGAGGAGCAAATAGGTTTGATTCCTTTTGAAAAATCTCATGAAATACATTATTTTCCCTTAACAAAAGCATTAGATTTAATTGTCTTTGAATTTGTGGGGCAAATAGTTAAAGTATTCTTTGTTACTGGTAAGAGACCCATTTAGATGTTGGTTGTAGTGTTGGAATACCTAGGAAATCACCCTAGGAAGCAACCACACATCCCTGAGCAGTAGATCATTTCCAATGACTGGGGTTTCTGACAAATATTCAGGGTTAACTTTTAGAGCTAAGTTTCAGAATTAATACATGCTACAAAGTAAAATCTAATTAGCAAAAGATATAGTGTAGTGTGGCATTTGTGATTAACTCAGGTTCAATGACTTCAAAAATGCTTGGTCACACAAATACAATAATTTTATTTTTTGATTGCTGCTAAACTTTAAGCATCAGTTTTGAGGCCAACATTTCAATAGAAAAAAGGAAGTTGAAATCATTTGCTCTGTATGATCATCTGTTTTGTTTCATTGATTTGGCATAGGGGATTTAACAGGTACTGAGATTTTGAATGCCAAATTCAAGCTCCCCAGTAGATCAGATATTCAAATGACACTTAATCCCAGAGAAATGTATTCAGAATTAGCTACCTAGTGTCTTGTGTGCAGTGGTCACCAGTTTCAAATTGTCTTGCCATTTGGACATCAAATTTGATTGTTCAAGCAGATTTGTAGTGAGTAGTGTTCCTTAAGGTAGTGTTTCCTGTGGTAGGGATCTAGTAGCTTTACGGTGGGAGGTTCTGGCTACCCTGACATTAGTAACGATGTCAGCTCCTCTAGGACAGTTGTTTTTATGAGTCTAGTTTCTATGGAGGAGAATCCTGCATTCAACTGAACAAGTAAAAGTGGAAGCAACTTTGATTGCAGTGGGAAGGGTATCTGGAACAGTCTGCTGAACACTTTTCTCTTTTATAGACATATTTTAAGACAGTTGATGTTGAATAAATTAACTTGGTATCATTTAGTGAAGTCATTTAATTTTGTCACTCTAGAATGTTATTGAGCTTTCTTTTTTCTTATGTAGCTTCGCTAGGCTAAGCTTAATATTATCAGCAGGATGTGTACCTGTGGTTTATCTGTGAGAGGTCCTGTCCTTTTATTTTCCTTTTCCTTTTCATTCCCTTCCTTCCTCTGCTGTCCCCTCCCTCTCCTCCTGCCCCTGACCCCTTCCCTCCCTTTCTTTCCCTCCTTTTCCTTTTCTTTCTTCTGTTATGTTAGGGATGAAACCCAGAACCTCCAATTTCCTAAGCAGATTCTCTACAACTCAGCAACATCTCAGCTCTGTCTTTTAAAAAATCATATTTTAGGGACTGGGGAGATGGCTCATTAGAATAAGCGCTTGCCTGGCAAGCGCAAGGGCCTGAGTTCAATCCCT
>NDGM010957394.1:0-22464 GCA_002564305.1 Octomys mimax | reverse complement strand
TGCTTTAGTTCAGCTTGTTCCAAGTAGGTGCTCCAGACCACTGAGCCATCTCGCCAGCCCCAGAAAGTTCAGTTTGTTAAGAATACAAGTATTTTCAAATACTTTTATTGACTTCTAAACAAACTTACCAATGTTTTCCATACGTCATCTCAAAAATAATTCAAAATTAAGAACTATTTCATGTCTTCCATCCTGTCTTTCCCTAACTCTTTCTGCTCTTCATTTTCAATCACAAGTTTGTTTTTTTTTCAAATTATTCTTACAACTTTTCTCATTCATTGGTAAGTATTTTGTCAAATCCGGGTATTTAGTTTCATGGGTTGCTCACGCTACCAAAACTGAAATCATGTATAATCAAGTGCTTAATGTAGTACTTTCAGTGAAACAGAATTTTGAATTATTTTAAGCAAAATCTGAGGCAAGGTCAATTCAGTGTTTCACATCAGAAATCTTTGCATTGGTGACACATATTTATTCTGAAATTCCATTATAATGATTTTTTTCTACTTGTTGATTTGACTTTGAAAATAAATCTGAAGTTTTAACAACTGCATTATATAGCAAGTTTCAATTATACCTGGTGGTGTTGACTGACATATTTAATAATATAATAAAGATGTCAACCATGACATAATTGGTTAGATTGAAATTAGGGCAAAATACCACTTCTCCCACAAAGTTAGCTAATAAAAAATATTGCTTGCCATGTGATGAGACTTGTCAAATAAATTTATGGTATGCAAAATTCCTAAGTTCTCAAGTTGGACTTTGACAACAGAGATACTTTATAGTGTTCTCTTGTTTGTGATGTACAGATTGAATGGGGTAAGCTAGCCAGCCAGCAGTACACACTGCAGTTGAGTATTGGGAAATGGTTTATGTTGCGCATACATCTTTTACTTAAAATCTTTCTCTTTGGAGGGTTTCGTATTTCGCTTTCAGTTTTTATGCTCACTTGGAAGTTTCTCTGGTTCTACAATTCAAAGAGATTCTGTTGAAGGAAAAATTAGAGTCTGTGATTCAGAATTCAGCCAGTCTAGTCCCTGTGGAAACTTGGCAAAGGACAGAATCAGTTCTCGGGATGCCAAATTTAGTGGCTCTGGGCCAGATGCTAATTTTGAATGCATGGCACACATCACTTTGTGTCTCGATTAAACCATGTCTGTGAGACCCATGCAAGGCCAGCAACAGATTTTATGCAATGCATGTATTAGTGTTCAGGGCATTCTTGATTTAATTCTGGCTTAAAACATGTGACAGAAATTACTTCCTTTACATTATAACTTCCTCTTCTTTGAGAAGAAATAAGTAAGAAATTTTAATTGACTCTTTTGTTATCCATGATTATTGAAAGTATGTTTTTATTTCCCAGTATTTTTTTATTTGTCCCATATATTTTGGTGAAGCCTTATCAAGGTGTACTGAGAAGGAAAAAAAACTAAGCTTACGTAAATATAGAAGTAACCCAAGAATACAAAGAAATATTATCTTTCCTCTTTCACCTTGCTTCTTTGGTATATACTAGAGACGAGAGTATCAATGAAATTCTCTTTGTTTTTTAAGCTAAGTTAGAAGTCTTTGAGAAGAATACTAAAAATTTTGGAGAAAAGAAAACTAAATATAAGCACACAAAACTGAGTTAGAAGACTTTATTTAATTATATGTATCTTCTTTTTATTTTCGTCATCTTGCTGTTTTCTGATTCGCCCCTCACCAGAGTGCCCCTTCTCTTTTCAGCATTAGAAAGCTCACTCTTTCAGCAGGACCAGCCCCACAAGTAACATGGCATTTTCTACGACACAATTTCATGATTATTTTTGAAAGTCATTTGTAAATATTTATTTGTGTATTTTTAAGTATAGAAAATTAAGAATTTAATAGGGTTGTAAAAGTGGAAGTTGGATTCTGAGTGATAGACGATGCTGTGCTATCTTAATATATTTAACCTTGAGCTGTGCCAACTTGCCTGATTTTCAGCCCAGATTTATAAAGAAAAGGACAGAAAAACCAGTTACAGCTGGTGGAGTGATTAACAGTAAAGCATAGAATTATTATATCTATCATATGAGACATATATACATTTCTCTTTTCTATACTAACAATTAGAAAAAAAATAAAACTTATGATTGAGAAACTCACTTTTGTTCAGAAGAAAAAATTCATTAAATGATTGCTCTTGTGCATATTTTTTCTATCGCTTTCTCATTCCTTACTATGTTCCATTTTAGTGTTTCATAGGAATCTGAATATTTACTGATGCTTGGATACTTAAAAGAGAAAGAGAGTAAAAGGCAAGGAGAAAATTAGAATCTGTCTAAGTTGTTGGTTTTTATTGCTGGAAGCCAACCTTCCTATGTGTCAAAGACAATGTTGACTTTTTTGAATTATCAAATAAAAAATAATATATAATATAGCATAAATCACTATGGTAAAACAAGATTGTATCAGCCTAAGGAAACAGTAATAAAGCAGAAGCAATTTTTGAAGCATAGCACAGAAATTGTTTTCATTCAACATTGGCTAGTTTGACTTTGAGTGATCTGGCTTGGAGTGTGGCTATGATGGTCATTTATAATGGAGATGAGATTGGAGAAGTCTGACATTTCTGAATTTATTTATTCCACTAGTGTAATGCTAGCCACCTCCTGTTTTTATTATACCAATTTAATGCCAGCCATTTCCTGTTTTCATTAGGCCATTGTAATGTTAGCTTCCTACTGTTCTCATTAGTGCAGGAAGGGGTAATGGCAGCCACCGCATGTTTTCATTATAACAGAGCTGTATGGGGCCAGCTGCCACTTGTTTAACTTTAGTGAGAAGCATTTGACCATGGACCATGCACTACTACAAGCTTGTAGCAAACAAGGTAAAGTCTCAAGGGCCCTTGGCTAAATTGAGGTAACACTAAAAGACTTATTGGGTATTCATGTGCAAGGGATATAATTGTCCATAATGACCGAGAAAGGACAATAAGCCAAATAAGTACTCGAAATGCTCCTGATAAATTCTCTGAGAAGAACCCTCAACAAAATTTTGAAGTTATGTATTGTGGTTGTGTGGATAGATTTATCTTACTGACAGGACTCCTCTGCAATAATAGACAAAATTCATGGAGAGCTTTCTAGGGGTTCAAATATTTGTAAACATTTCATGTCTTACTCCACTTTCTCCTTACAATTGTCCTTACAGAATAAGGAGTTATTCTTATCATTCACATTTTACAAATGAAAGAAGTCAAGTATATGATAGTTATATTATGCAGAGGGCAACAAATTTCCTCCACAAAGGCCAAGTAGTATTTCAGCTTTGTGGAATATTCAGCTTTATTCCCTAACATCTCAATGTTTGAGTTGGAAAACAGCCAAAACTATATGTAAAAGAAAAGAGATGGGCTGGCTTCCAGTAAGGCTTCATTCACAAAATGAACCTGGGATCTAACTTCGGCCTGTGGGCACCTTTCACCCATTTCTTATTCAAGGGCCCATTGCCTGATAACATGGTTACCAAAGTTTAGATTCCAAGTTAGGTAGTTCAGCCACATAACTTATAAAACTAGTGTGTTCTTCCTCCCCTCTGAGACTGGAAATACTTCAACTCCTGTTCTTTTATTAACCTTCATTACACAGTATTAATTTTTGAAGAGAAAAATGACATATGTATATATGCTTTAAGTATTTTTCTGTTTATATATATATATATATATATATATATATTGTTTTGTCCGTAATTCTTTTATTTATGAGACACCTGATAATTCTTCATTTATAATGTGAATATGAATGAAATTTGTTACTCAGATTTAAAATAATTTTTGGATATAGGTTAAAAATAAACTTTGAGTATATTTCAAGCTAAGTTTTCTTCTCTGTATATAAAAATTTCACTGGAGAATTTTTTAATCCATTACTCTGCTACACTCAGATATCTGTATTGTTAACTGTACTGAAGAGAGTAATTGACAGATGTGTGTAAATTTGTTGAAATGATTAAAAGTTGTTGAGAATTGTAACCTGTCAGTGTTCCCTGGGAAACACAGCCCTATCCATCTGTTAAGAGACTCTCTAAATGACTGTAATGAGTCACCTTTAAAATGGCAGCTGTCACCCAAGGATTTGAACCTTGAAGCAGGAAGAAGAAATGCACATACCTAATGATGTGTGTGTTTCAAAAAAACAAGGAAACATAGATCCTCAAATTCCATGGTGTTCAAGGAAACAGAAAGCAATATATTGTGATGTTAGCCTGTGATCCGTAGTTTGGACACTAGTTTGTTTAAAGCCAATGAAATTCAAGTAACAGAAGTGTCTTTAAAGGTTGGTAAGTCATTCTGTGTCTGCGTGTAACTTCTTACTAGTTTTAACCATTGCTCAAAATGAATACACCCTTGCAGTGAACTTAGTGTGACTCAGCACCACCTGTGGAAATGACCTTCCTTGAACTGCAGTGACAGAGGGAAAGAGAGACAGAGACAGAGGAAGACAGAGAGAGTTGAAATTTATTTTGTCCTCAAAGTTTAATTCATTGTTTCTAAGTGGAAACGGGTGGGTGATATATTGCTAATATTTGTTCTTTTTCAACAATTTCTTTTTTCCCCTTAATTTTGCTGTTCTATCTGAAATAGGGCAGGTCCTGTCATAACACTGGCTGTGAAATAAAATGTGCATTCCACCACGCAAATAGATCATTAGGAAGTAAATTAGCTTGAATGGTAGTAGTAGGTCACAACTGTATTGCTTTTGAACATAAGAAAATATGCACATATTCATAGGTGCTAGACTGAGTCTCTTCGTGAAAACCTCTGCTTTTCAAAGTGGCCCTGGTGTGCACTACAGCAAACAGCAACTTTTATCTTTTAACACTCTTAGTTTATCTTTCAGCTAAATGAAGTCCAATCTCAATGAGGAGCATCTGTGGTAAACTCTATTTCTATTAATTGGCCTGTCAATGCACAGACTTTCAACTTTGCCATCTTTGCCATTGGAGTTCGTGTCACCCTTTTAACACATTACCATTATTATTTTAAAACTGGAGTCATTTTAAGTTCAAATTCATAAAATGTGCATTGGATCCGCCTACCCTACATTACAGATGGGTAAAACAGAATGTGTCAAGAGAAATAAAACTTTTAAGGAACCATTTGCACTCACCTTCACCTCACCTCATTTAGAAAGTCAATCTGACAAATTTGGCATTTCATGCATTACTTTGAAAGAATTAAAATCAGTATTTATGGTTGGAAGATGGATAAGGGATCAATAGAGACATTCATCCTACGGTGTCCAGGCCTATATGCAGTCACCCCACTTCCGTGTGAATGTCGTCATTCCTTGATCTACCACCTCCTTCTCATCATCATCGTTTTAGCTTTTGACCTCCACAAATCTCCAAGGTCACAGTGGATCAGATTCCACATGCACACTAAGAATAAATGACTTTAGGGTGTGGGCTGAATTCACCAATTAACCTGTAAGACTGATCACTGAAACAGTTTCAGAAGCAGCTTTTGCCCCTCCCTTTGGGAATTGCTAAGGAATTCTATTCTACCTTTTTAGGGTATTGCTTTAGATAGCTTTCATAGGAGTAAACAGTCACACCAAACAAGAACATTTACATTCATCCTGTGGAGATTCTTTCGATCTATGTGTTAATGCTATTGACTGTAGCAAGAGATAATACTTTGGGCTGCTGGAAGCCTGGCCTTATTGACAGTTCAAAAAGAAGATACCCATCAGAAATTAGAAAGAAGTACTTAGTGCTATGGAAGTTAAAAGCTTTCTTGACACTTCTCTTTAAATTGTTTTTAACAGTCAAGTCATTAACAAGTATCACCAATTATCTGAACACTAGGACTGTTGTTATTATTATTATTATTATTGTCATTATTATTAACTATATCTGATCTGTCTAGATAGGATTTCTCAATCTCAAATAAATAAATTTATTCCATTTATTAATGAAATCAATCTTTGTCGTGGTGTGGCTGACCTAGTTGCTACCTAGTAGACATCAATAGCAAAAGCCTATCTATATCCATGTTCTAGTAAAGCCATTTACAAATATTCCTGGAATGTCTAAACTATCCCTCATTGAGAACTCCTGATCTAAAGTCATTGTTCTCTAGGACAGGACACACCTGGTAAATCAACAATTATATGCTTGTCTATGTATAGTCTGTCATGGAAGCACTAAAATAGTCCAGAAGTCTCAGAAAATGGGCACAAGCAATTCTTAAGAGTAGAATTACCCTCCCTAACAAAATGTACCTCCTACATTCCAGGACACACTCGGGATGTGCAGGAACATTGAAACAGTACTATATCAGTAGTGGAAATTATCCATACCCTTGATTTTCACCTTTGTTATATCTTTTACCTCTTGCAGCTCTAAATATGATTACATATTTCAAAGGGAGAATTATTTCTGGGAAGTTGGAAATATACACATAAATACTCTGCTGATGGCTTGAATTTAGGATTTAAACATCCAGCAAAGTTGGCATTGCCTCTAGAGAGTTGGATGTGACCCAAGAACAAGGTGCTATTAGGCAGCATCTTGTAAAGAATGGATCACCAGGCAGCAGCAAGCTGTCCTAGTGTTATATTCCTGAATGCACAATCAGCTTGGCAAGCCTTCTGCAGAGCTCTCCAAGCTGAGAGCTAATTCAGGTGTCTTTCTTCTTCTTTAGGACAGCAATTCATGTGATATCTCCTAATCCATGCATTTGGTATGTCCCCAGTCTGGTGTAACCCACCTTTCCAACCATGGTTAACTTTCTAATAAGAAAATATCTCAGCCTTATTTAAATAACTTTGCACATGTTGTCTTTCTCCAGCTTGCATTTCCTGTAGGGTTCTGCTGCCAAAAACTTGGCCCAGCTCAAATGCTCAATTCAAATACTACTATCTCCAAGAAGCTATTACTGCTGATTACCTCTTCCACCGCTGAAAGTGCTCGCACCTTCTCCCCCACTTTGGTAGCCTGCTTTTTGTGAGTGCCCTCATTTCCCAGTATATTCTGCAATATATAAAATCAGAAAGAACATTTACCTGTTATCTGTCTGTCCAATGTGTGAAGGTGTACAATACTTGGCTCACAGACTGGGATTGAGCAGAAATGGTATGCCACAGTCTGAATAAAAAGAGATGCTAGAGAAGCCATATTTGACCCACTCATTTATTTCCTTTCCTACTCTGGATTATGAACACGAATAATTTTTTGTTGTTGTTCAAAGTGAAAGAAATGAAGAATTATATATACACTTGAATTTTGAAGTTGATTAAGGAAAATTCAGGTTAACAAAACAAAATAATCTCAGAGAGCCTATTGTTATCTTCAACATTCATCATAATCAGATCAGCAAATGAGGATTTCTGAAAACATAGGAACTGTTGACACTACAGTTAAGATGATTCATCTTCTAATCATTTAGTCAACCTTTCAATCAAGTAGTTAAGAATTCCTACAGAAATATATTTTTGTAAAATCCCATAACCTAAACTATTTTGGCTTTGTATTTCTCCTGTTATAGATCATACATTTTGTTAACTTTAAAATTCCCGGTGGGTTGTGTCTGGCCATTGTTTATATTTCCTACAGGTTTATGAAAGTTGTTTGAAAATATGTGACCTAATGTAAATATCAGGTAATCCTATGAGTAATCTATAGTAGGTGGGCATGTGAGTATTACTGTAAGAGTTATATGAGAAAGATAATATTGGAGTTATGGAGGGGGAAATAAGAAAGGAACTACATGGATGAAGAGAAACACTGGAATGTGTTTAATTAGTATTATAAACAAAAACCCCATAACTAGAAATCAGACTATTAAATGAGAAAATAAATGTCGGAAATTCTTGGCTCAAAGTGAATTGCTAGATTTAAGACAATCTTTAACCTCCAGTGATAAGAAAAAAAGGTGTCAAACTATGTTGCAACACTGTTCAAGAACCAGTGCAGAAACATTTAGCAGAACAATGTAGTGACTGGTGTCTACATATACTTTAATTTACATTGTCAAAATAATCAGTGATAAAGGGACATTAACACTTATTGTTGGAGCTCTTGAGAGTAAGTTTGCTTTTCTGTGAGTTGTAGTGGGTAGGTACATAACTAATTTTTGGTAGGTTCAATTCAGACAAAACTAGTGCAACTTCACTTTAGTGCAAAAAGTCATTTAACCATCCTATAAATGACTCGGAAAGAAACCATGGTCTTTTTCAGCTGATCATTGAGTTAATAATATAACATTTCTTCAATATGTACAAGGTAAGTTAGAAGGTACTATTTCTTCTTTGGTCATAATAATGTATAAATACCCTTCCTCTTTATTTTATAATACTAGTTTTTTAAATAATAAATTCTCTTGCCTTTTTATATGTATATTATTTCATATGGATGGATGTAATTTTAAATGTCTGCAATATTACTAGAATTTTGTGATGGTTTTCAATTAGTAATATCCTATTACATGATCCTATACAAACTTTATGATACAAAGGAATTAAATTCTACATGATTACTTTCAGATCAGATGATGGCAAACTCATAAGAAAATTCTTTGTTCCATATATTTAGGAGCTCACTTGCCAGTGTGCTGAAACATTTTACAGATGACAATGAAAGTGTAAGAGCAACCTTAGGCACAGTTCTTATGTTGTCTTTCCATTTTCTTGGAGACTGTAACATAAGCCTTGAATCTTAGGATGCTCTACTTCAAAGTATGCTGTAAGAATATCAGTTTAAAGGAAAACAAAGATCCTAGAAAGGTTAAATGTTACATATGGGAAGATTTCAGGATTCAGAAAATCTCAAGCAAGCAGCCAAGCTGGGCCTTTCTTTCAAGCCAGAGCATCAGGTTTTATAGCTTGCTGCCCTTTGATCAGCCCAGTAACCTGTTTAAGTTTTAGAATTTTTAATTTTGTAAGGCCTTGAAAGTTGCTAAAAATATTATGTGAAATGTACAGTTCTCTAAAACCTGAAATTAAAAAAAAATTAGGTTTGTGCAATTATTTTGCTTTTTGGCCAGAATTGCCCATAATGTATAACAAAGTAGGCACAATGTTTTGTTTCCCCATGTGACAATTACTTTTAGAAAATAATTATGATGATCTATACGAGGTGGGCAAAAGGAGGATCTGAGATTTGCTTTTTGTTTACAGTCTTCACAAAAACATAGTGTAGTAATGTGAGTTAAGTAACATAAAACTAAATTTTAAACAATTTCTAATCACTTTAATATATAAGGATATCATAAATATTTAATAGGTAGATAATCAAAAGCGGAAAAATTAATACATAATTCCTTGCAAAGCAAGATGTACCATTTGAGCTAATAAGTGAAAAGCCAGTCTGTGTGATACGCAGTTTTATGCAAAAATGTCTAAAAGTAACTAATGAATAGTTTGAAGATGATCCATTAACTGGTGGATCTATTTTTATGACCCAAATTAACGTGACAGTGACCTTTAACAATTATTATGCTTTATATTCTACAAAGAGCTGTCAAATATTTATATCTTGTGGTCATTCCAATTTATAAACATAAAAGTTAAACATTTCATTGACATGGAGTAAAACTTTAACATACACTGCATTCCCAATTTCTTCCTAGTTGTGGCATGTTCAGATCTAGCTCATTGTATGAACCACCAGTCTTAAATTGCAGCTAGATGCTTCAGGTGATGAAAGTAACATTTTGTCCATTTAACAAGCAAAAATAATGAATTAAACAATACATATATCATTTTTGTTAGTTTTAGTGGTAAAATTGTTTTAATTATGTAAAAATAATAGTGTTAAAGGTAAGAATCAGTTCTTATGTTATTATATATCACCACATCATGTATTGCTCAAATATCCTGAGAACAAAATATACAATTGACTCAGTTCTTTTCTGTACCTAAGAATCCTTCTCTAAGAACTGGCACTTAGATAATTCCCAATGAAAAAGAAAAGGCCATCAAATAAGTAAACAAAAAATGAAGCAGTAAATTACTTAGTGTATGCTAATAAAGCTAACCAATTCAGTTCTTAAAATAGAAATGCAATGCACTCATTTTGATATGTTGTACTGTTATAAGTAAAGTAAAATTTAAAAATACAAACATGTGCATAATTATATTTCTTTAGCATTTAGAAAATGCCATCCACTATGAATTAGAGAACAGGAACACAGGATATATAGATTAAGTGAGGCAAAAGAAAAACAATCAAAAACAGCGTATAAAGATGAAGGTGTCTTTAAACTTACCTGATCCGAACCTAGTCACCATTCTTTGTGTGCTATTTACTCCTGTGACATATTAGCTCAGAGCAAACACAGAGCAGAAAGTCATGATGCTTGCTGGTTGGCAGGACAAGCTTATCATTGTCACATATCACAATAAACATATTTACACTACTTTAAAATGCCATTTGTAAATATCTACTTTCATCAACAGCAGTAGTATGAGAAGATTTGCAAAGAGTTATTTCTGAATTCCTTTAGAACTGTATTCCTAATTCTTGTCACATCCATTGTAAAATTTTAAAGGCCTAAGAATTGTTAGGCTACGACTCCACAGTAATTGTTTGACTAGCCACCTCATCCAAGACGTCTAACCTATTGTCAGTGCATTTCTGTGGAGAAATTAATGTCATAATTGTTAAGTAAAAATGTTTAAATCTCATTCTGCTGGCAAAATGATTAGCAAAACTAGTTGTGATGCCATATTTAGCTTTTCCAAAATAATTAAAACCAAGAGCCTTGTTGTATGCAGTGTGCAAAACATCACTTCTATGTCAATGAACTCAAGTAAAGTCCACACCACTATTAGTAATAGCTTTTTATTCAGAGTCCTCATTTTCCAGATAGGTCACATTAAACACAGCCGTTAAACAATAGTGTTGAGATAAATCCATAAAATGTATGCTGCTTTTACTATTGTCGTTGTTCTTATTCACAGTCACTTGGAGCAGCTAAGAACCTTATGGAGTGATGGACTGATAAATGCGAATAGCTAACCTGCGAAACACTGGGGCCAGGAGAGTCCGTCTTTAATCAGATCTCATTCAATTATGCTTCAAATCAGCATATCTTGATAGCCAAAACTCTCATCTGAATTAATGCTCTGATAAATGCTGTCTGTTGTCAAAAGAATATAATTAGACAATAATGAGCAGGCATATATTATGCCAGACCTCCTTCTATTTGTTGACCTCAGCAAGTTCTATTCCATTAGACAACAAACAGCTTTTAACCTGGTTCTAATAAAGTATCCTGCTCTATTACTACATGACTTTTTTTATGGTGCCATTTTTTAAACTGAGCACTGTGTAGATCCTTTAAATGTAAGTCATGTTTTATAAGAGCTCAGCTAATTTTGGAAAACCAAAAAAGTCAATTTCTTAACCAGGAATTCAATTAGTTTATGGAATAGGTTTTTGTTTTTATGCTGCCTCCAATAAAGACAAATATGTTAGGTTAAGAAATGGTATGAAACTATCCTTTGAAATTGCATGATATATCTCTTTAATCTTTACTTTGGTATAGGTAGAGCTAATACTGATTCTTACTACTTTTATCATTAATAGCTAATGAAAAATATTTTATTTTTTTATTTTTAGCTCATCATAACCATTTTTTTTAGAACTTTGAGGTTCATTACTAAAATTACCATAAACAGATTTCTTTTCTGTGCTTGACTTCAGTTGTCTAAGAACCTAAAAGAAAAGGAGTATCAAATTTTTTGTTTTGAATGTGTGAATTTTTGAGAGGTTAGTATTTGAAAAATGTAAATTACCTATTTTTCACATTCAAAATTAAACTGAAACTCCTCCAAGTCTCAGAGATTATGCATCATCCATTAGAGCAATTGCTCCCCAAAGGTGTGATTTTGGCATCTCCTGGGCTTCTTGGGAAGCCAAGCACCAGAGGTTTGAGATAAAGGCAGTTGCCAGGGAAATGAACGAGAGCAAAATTCCCTCCACTATAAAAGCTCAGAGTCCTGACTGCTGAATTACCACCAACTTGTGAATAAATAATCACTACTAAATACAGATAATGTGTTAAGCAGATAACACTAGTAAATCACGGGTGACAAGAAGCCTGAAGGTAAATCCCTCATCCATTGGCACAACCAATTTATAAAATCTTATGGTGTTTTAATGTCTTCAGACACATATGATGAGAAATTGAAAAACTGGTTACTTAGTGTTAAGAATGTTTTAAAATTAAACCTTACTCTCATTGATGATTTCACTTAAATCCTGCTTTAGGTTTTACTAAATGGTTATCTGTCTAGTAAGAGAGAGGCAACACTTGATAAGACTAAATGGAAATCAGTTTTCCATCAAATTTCAACTATCAAACTAAATCAACCTGTAGTCTCCTGGCAAAAATAACATCATATAACAGAGACAACACATTTCAGATACATAAATTGTCCAAAATAGAGAGAGTAAACTAGGTTTCACAGGTACAAGATCCCTTCTTTTCTAGTTTAAACATTTAGGAGTAATAAAAACCAAGAGTAGAGCTTTGGAAAGGCTGTTACTAGGAACTACCTACAGTTCTCAAGAGAATAAGGCTGATGGGAGTTGTCCATTCTTCCCTCCCAAAGCAATTTTGCAAACGAGGTACAATCTGAAATCTTGATGTCTTATGATGGAAATATTTTCAGCAGAAGTTTTTGAAGTTCAAAATTATAGAAACTTAGTTTAATTCAATGTTTCTTTGTATTTTGATTTTGTTTTCAATATAAGGATTTTATGACCTTTATGCTGTTTCTACACTGGGTTGGTGGCCAGAAAAGAAGGCACAGGATTCTCCACCAATTTTTAAATCATGCATTTTTATGCTCCAGTGCACAAACAGCCTTTTTAAAACTCAGCACCACATTGTCTAAGGTATGGGCTCAAAACTCTTCGCCATGAAGCTGAAAAATGCCAAAAAAATTTAAATGCTGAAGGAAAATGTCAATCAAGGCATTTTCCCATCTGCTACTATTTCTGCAAGTGCTAATTTATTTTTCCCAATTCCTGAAATTAGAGGTTTTTTAGCCTCATATGGAAGTAAATTCGAAGCGTGCTAAATGTCACAAGAAAAGGTACGACCAAAGGATGGAAGAGAAGGTGTATCACTCTCAAAGGACACTGATGAAAGAGACAGAGGAGCACTGAGATAAGGAAAAAAAGATTTGTTAAGACTCAGACCTCTTGAAAAACACTACACAAGGCAAGTAACCAGTGTTGGTACCACACATGCATTAATGCATTTTTCATGTTTTTAAAAGTATAATGGAAATGCACTTCTGAATCATTTAAGATACTTTTAAGAATGAACCAATAACATGATATCTACATAGGCATAAGCCTTGTTATGGAAAATAGCATGAAGAAGTTTCAGGTTTGGGTACAAATGTAGTTCTTGTGATTTAGCATGACTTTAATAAAAGCTTCTACAAGGACTTGCACAGAACCATGACTGATGGAAGTATGTTTTGACCTTTCAGTTAGCTCCATCAGCTCACTCAAACACATTTTGAACAGATTATGTACTGTAGTACTTGGTAGACTATACATTAAACAAGAGACTTTGCTCTGAGGCACTGCTTCCCACATTCCATGGGGAAAAGGAAGCAGGAAAAAACAAAACTCATAGAGTTCGACAGCTACTGAGGCAACACTTGCCATTTACAATATAAGCCCAAATATTTTTGCAACACAACTATATATTAATTTAATAAAATACACAATATAGCTCTTATACACTCAACAATTTGGCTCATATGCACAGAATCTGCAATAAATCAATAAAAATATGTCATTTGATGTAAACACATTGAATCTTCTTACATTTGCACATTTAAATGGTCATGTGATTTGTGTATGTCTAAGACATTTTCACTTTCCTGAGCTATTTTAGTGTCCACAAATGAATAAGACATATTAATCATGTTCATTTTCTCTGAATATTACCACTCAATGGTAACTATTGTTTAGAACTTTTCAATGTCAAATTTAAAACAAACTCCTTATTTATATCTTTGTTGGACACTAAAATGCTAAATAGACATTTTAAATCTTTAAGTTTTCTTCTCCTTTAATGAAGTGAATTAGTCTACGTGTGCGCAGGACAAAATGGACTATTTCTTTTTACATTTAACTTTTATACGACATGAGGTGTCTTACAAATGATCAAGTTTTTTTTCTTTTTTTTTTCGTTTTTGACTAATGATATGGAATGTTCTTTGTGTTTATATGTGTGGCAGGTAACTTTATACAGAAATGTTTACCACAAATATGTGTTAATGTTTGGTGTAGCTTGGACTACTGCAAGGTCTTCTCAGGACTTTCAGTAGAAGCCTGCGATGACTGCTAGAACTCCACCACAGATCACGGATGATGACCCTGCTTTTTATGGGGTTTATAGGTAAACAGTTAGGTCAGCATAAATCACGGAGCACAGTCTTAGAGTGATCAGAAATACTTCATGTCGCACACTGAACCTTCCTAACAGATTGTCAAAAGGTAAGTGGCATATTCGTCCTCCTCTTTCTTCTCTTCTTTTGCTTCTCTTTTCTTTTCTCTTTAAACATCATTAATTTCGTCCTAATATAAGTTTGGTCAAAACAAAACCATTCTTATCTCTGAAAAAAGAAACATCAATGAAAAGAACATACTTGTGGGCACTTCAGATGTTCACTAAAAGCCTTAGAGCGGCATTGGTCTTCTTCCTCCCTGTGAAATAGGTTGCCCCCAAGGGTGAGCATTCTTCAATCAACAGAAGAGACAAGAAAATCCCAATGCCTCCCACCCCATCTCCGTCTGTCTCTCTCACTTTCTCACAGCCACAGGGTCATTCCCACGGCAGTCCTGCAAAAGCTTATCGATTTCTCTCACAACTTCCTCTGCATCCACGGACTCTCTGCCCAGATCCCGGCCGGAGTGGTCGAGCTGCTCCAGCACAGCACCCATCTCGCTGGCGTCCCGGCTGGCTCTGGAATGCACATCCGCGAAGACCCTTGCCATCTGATCCGAGGGCAGGAAGGGAGGGTCTCTCTGTTGCTTACTGGGTGACAGATACTGAGTGTCAGTGGGCACGTACGGACCGCTTGCTTCGGCCAGGGCTCCTGGCTTTGCTTCGCACCCCTCCAGTGAGCTTTTTGTTGAGGTGCAAGGCTCGATGCAGGCCTTTGTGGGGCTGCTGGATGCGGAAGGGACCTCTTGGAGGAGAGGGCTCAGGGCACGTTTGGCTTTTAAATAAGGTTTCACATTGGCAATGAGGATAGTGTGCTCTCGCTTGTCTTTTCCAAATGTACAAAAAGTCTTTTTCCCAGTGGGATTCACAGTTTCGTAAGTCTCAGTCTCAACATTAGCTTCAACTGTGGGTACAAAGAGATTTGTGCGGTAATCTGCGTTTTCAGCCTGATTGGCTGCAGGGAACTGTGGCATCCAACACCTGTCAGAATGACCAAGCACTCGGCATTCATCTGTGCAATTGACACACTCTTCTGGTTCTGCAAAACAAAAGAGAAAACAGCAAATCCAATCATTAGGGTTTCCTTTGAATTTCTACAGAAGCTGCGATCAGCTCTCAGTGGGCTTGCTTGACCTCTGTTCTCTTAATTAAAAAGGAAAAGAAAACAATAATTAAAACATTTCAGGATGGTTGCATAAACCTGCTGGCTGAGACAATGGTCTTATTTAAGCCTATTCTCTAGATATTAACGAATTCCCATGGCCTGAGTAGAAGTAAAAAGTGGCCATTGGAGAATCACTCTCCATAGAGTACAACCTCATCATAATCTAATCTCCTGGGGATGTCAGGCTTTGTTCTGTAGATCCCATCCTGGAAACAGAGGATTTCAAAAAGGATTACTAGGATTAATTTTTCAAATCAAATAATGGCAAAAATGGGCCTGCGAACTTCCAGTCAAGCACTAAGCCACATCTTAAAAAGTTTCTTATCCTTATTTTACTTAAAATTTTGAGTTTGGTGACAGTCGTACAATGCAAGTTTTCTTTCCAAAGCCTACTTTTCCTTCAGAGAGTGGCAAATAAAATTTTCTATCAGAATGTATTATGAATAAGCTTGTCAGAGTGTGCACATTTCTATTTTATTACATATTGTATGGATCACGTAATCAGATTTCTTCACTTCAGCTTTCTGTTTGTGGGTTAAGTACGCACCAGATCGTTCTATTCAATAGGTATATTTTAGAATAAGTGACAATTCGTGGGATACTATTTTAAGCAATGTTTTCTGTGAGAAATTTTACTTTCTCCTTTGGAATAGACACACTGGAAAATCTTTACGCAAAACATTTTTAATGCTCCCTTTAAAAAGATACCGGCCTAGGTAATATGAAAAAAAATTCCTTCATTAGTGCATACCTTCATTGACCACAGTATTTCTAACCCCAATATTTTTAACCACAACTTTGAAATACACCTTTCAGTCTTTTCTATCCAGTACAAACAGTTGTTTCCATTATTTTAATGATCCTTTTGAAAAATCAGGGACTTTTATGTTCAGAGGAGAATATTTACAATTGACCTTCACGTAATGGGAGTAGAATTCCCAGCACATTTAGGAACCCTGGGGACTGCCTTTTAATTGACGTTAGATGATCCCTCTATGTTTAGTGTCTTGTGTGAGGTTAAAGGGCTATATAAAAGATAAGTGCAATAAAAAAAGTAATAGAATTGCCAAATTTGTGTAAATTGTTTTTAAATCATGTTTAAAGATGTGACTTCATATTTAAAGATTGTAATTAATCTCTCACCAAAAATCAAAACCAAAACTGAAACTAACTCACAGAAATTTTATCTAAAAGGATTTTAGCAATAAAGTAATTTTCTAAGAGAATACACACTGCCTTATGAATCAAAATGATGTCTTAACAGAATAAAAATAACATGGTAATTCATAGCATGTACCATTCACTTTCATGTTAAAAAGTAAGCAGTTTACCTCTATTTTAAATTTGTCATTGTTAAAAAATATTTTCCTGTGATAGAAAGAAACATTCACTCAACAGTGCTGAAAATTAATCTTAAACTGAATTATATACCTGTAAACTCATACACCATGTATGACCAGGATTGCTCATAAAAGGAGAAAAACAGCAAGAAATATAACATCTGGGAATCTTTCTTATATTTTTAAATTATAGCTAAAATAAAAATTTTTAAAAAGAAAAGTAAAATTTTTAAATTATAAGTTCTGTACTGCTATCTTTACCTACTATGAGTAGAAATCATAGTATAACCTTTTATAAGTGATAGTGATAATAATATGAATTTATGTAACCAAATTTATCCTTCAAAAAGATTATGGGAAATGGTCTTATTTTATTTAATACTTATACATGTTTTAGAGATATAATTCTTTCTGGAATTTATTTACAACAAATGTACTCTTTGGAATACGCCAATACAGTTTCACATTCCAGTACTGACTGGATTTCCATTTCAGCTATTTGGATAACTAGTACTGATTGAACTGAATATAAATTCAAGAAGAGAGAAAAAGAGACACAGAAATGTGAGAAAGTGTAAATCAACCTTGAATTTCAAACCACCAACATGAAATTATTGTTTGCATTTTATTGTTTGCTGAAAATCTGCAGTTTCTATTTGACTTCTTTATGTCCTAACCAAGGAAACAAATTTTGAGTACTGATGATGATGCATTATAAGTTGTTCCATCTTGTGATTAGACCATAATTTTGACAACAGCACTTCACAGTGAAGAATATCGAATAAACCCATTTTTTATCTCTTAAAGAGAATAAAAATGATAAAAAAGAAATGATGAATTTCACTTAACAAAATGATAGGAATTCAAATATGATTATAATATTGTGTGTTGTTGTCTTCAACTTAATTTTTCAGATTGCCAGATATAATTATGCAAAATTGGTGAAAACCCAGACTTATAAGTGTAAACATCATATTGTAATGTAAGAGCCTGAGAAAGTAAATAAAATCCAAAAGATACAATAGATACTGTGAGCAGGCATGCTGTGCTAGCCCTGCCTCCCAGGTTCACTGAGACAACCATTGAGACGGGGCATAGTTGTGCTCGCTTGTAATCCTAGTGCTTGGGAGGCTGAAAACAGGAGGATCACTACAGTGGGATCAGTGTAATGAGACCCAGTAGAGCCTGTACTTAATACATTTTAAAAAATAGATGCTGTGAAATAGAAAGAATCTGTTCAATGGGAGGGAACACTGAGATGAGGGCAATGAGAAAAGGAAAGAAAGAAGGAAGGGAAAAATAGATGCATATACACAGGATAGCTTTGATAATTGTACTGCTAATTTTCATTGGTCTATTGCAAGGAACAGCTAATGCTTCAATTTTTTTGCCTTCTTTTTAAGTTTTTCAGACCAGTTAGGCCTTGATGAATGCTTCTGTATAAACAACAGAATCTATGAGTATAAAGTGAATGGCCAAGGGTCAAGTATAGATATCTACTGCAAATAACTCACTGGGCACAAAATGAAAAGGAGAAAAAGGGAAAGAAGAGGAACAGAAGAGGCAGGAAAGGCTGCTACAAATTCAGGCATTTAAGAAAAGAAGAGTTATATCAAAAGAATTTGTGCAATTTTTGTCTTTTATTATACATTTTAATCCCTTTAATATGCTGAATATGTATAATAAAGAATAATAAAGTGGAAACTTTTCTATCTAAGGCTGTAAAGGTAAATAACCCAATGGCTCTCCATACCTTGGAGAGAATGAATGCCAGCACAGATATGTGACATTATTGACCACTGAAATCAAGAAAAAAGAAATAACTACTCGAAATAGCCATCATTTACATAGAATTGGAATGTGTATAAGAAAACAAGTTTAAGGATGGGATAAAAGAAATAAAAACTGAAATATTTAATTCAATATCCATTTGCTTCTTCAGCTCTAATCTGAGATTACTGAAATACTATTTACTTTAGTTTCATCTTTTCTTTGGTACATGGTTGTCCACTCACAGAATGGATCCCAGCCAAGAAAAAAAGCATACCTCCAGTACTATGCAAATGAGAAAACCAAAGTTAATAATGTTTATATAGCAAAAGAAAAATAATTCCAGACTCCAACAGATAAAACTCTGAGTGGTTGTTGCTATAGAGAAAATTTATAGCATTTAACCTTTGAAATGTATGATTCCTTGCAATACCGTGGGACAATCTAATAACTTTTTCTCAAAGTTAAGAATAATTTTGCTCACACTGATCAGTACATCTGATTCCTATATATCCTCTGAAGAGAAATATCTAAATGCAAGAACCTTCACTGTTTAAGTTTTGTGTAATTAATATGAAATTTTTTGCAAGGAGTATACATTGACTCAAATAACTGTAGAATCATATTTTTCCTCTCAGCTGAATTATAACTATAACACATACACAAATGCATACACAGATTATCTGTACATATGTGGTAAAATTGAGCTTTTTCTATTGCATACTCTAAAATTTTTAGAAAATGTAATGTTTATATCCAATGCATTCCTGAAAATTAAGTAGGTCTCAAAACAGAAATACAAGTAAATCATATGAAATTTCAACATTTATAAGACATGACATTAGTAAGATAATTATTCTTTTAAACATAGAAATATATATATATTTATTCAAATACAAATAATATTATGTGTAAATGTAACTGATAGATTTTCTTAATTAAAAAATTAAAATTAGTATTTTAATCTTTCCCTTTGCCTTATAATCCTGAGAGTAAAAATATAGGATAAAATCAGGAACTTAACTAACTCTGACTTTAGAATTTAATACAATTAAAAGACCAAATTATCAGCCCTTAA
The DNA here is from genome assembly GCA_002564305.1 of Octomys mimax. NCBI lineage: Eukaryota > Metazoa > Chordata > Mammalia > Rodentia > Octodontidae > Octomys > Octomys mimax. The sequence goes on along the minus strand of NDGM010957394.1, from coordinate 2,653 downwards.
ATGATTGGATTTTAGCAGCCTTCCTCAAAGGTTTCTACAATTTGATTTGTTCATTATGACTTTAATTTTGTAATGTCACTATATCATTAGGAACATATAGCCATTTTGACAATATGTGAAATATCCCAAAAATTACCATGAATAAGATTAAAATTTGAAGTCAAAATGTTATTTAAATCAGTAAGGATTAAGGAAGATAAAGCAGGGCTCTGTCACGCATACATATTTTGGAAAATTAGCAGAACACTCTGTGTGCAACAACTCTGTGGTGTCACCTACAAGTAAAACAAGACAAGGAGCCAGTCAAAAAATATCTTATTTCATAGTGAATCTAACTCTTTATTCTTTTCTATCTTGCTTCGGGCAGGAATTTATCAGAAATCAGAAATTTAAACTTATTTTCTCTGTCTTCAAAGCACTATACAATACCCCACAGCAGAAATACTTGGCAACTAATCTGTTACCACTTAGGGAAATGTTAGAAAACATAAAAGGATTTCCACTCTTAATTCCAAATTTACCTGTTGCCTCCGGAGTGCAAATATTCATACATCTGCTAACAGGCATACAGTTTCCAGAAAAAGAATTGTGTATATGCTTTTGGTGTCCGTCTGATTTATTTTAATACACTGAAGAAATATATATGTCATAGAAGTTTGAAAATAAAAATCCATAACTCAGAGAATCAGTAAAAAAGTTCTAAAGTGTTCTGGTGTTGGGAGACAAGAATGTAAAAGTTTCCTGTGCTTTATGACTGTCAATGAAATGGTTTTATTTCTGTTTGTGAACAACTTTAAATAAAAATAGTGCTCTTCGATTACTGTGGTGGGTAGTAAGCAATGTTTCTAAAAGCATCTTAAAATTTGCATTGTTTCTAAGTAGACAACTCTATAAATGGAAGTCCATTTCTTATTTGTTCCTATTTTTCTTTTTTCTTTTAATTTACCTTCTTTCAACAACATAAGCTTTCATAACACCTAATTAGCTGCCTGGAAAAACAGAATAGGCACCCATCTCTGTTTATGGCTGACACATTGCTTTGTAGATTAATTCTACAGAATCTAAGCCAAGTGCCCATCACATATCCTCTGTCTCCTCTCCAACCTTGACAAGCCAAGGCCTTTGACTGGCAGTTCACACCTCATTGTTTTCTGCAGAAAGATTTTAATGATATAGCAGTGGTCTGCATTAATTGTTTCTTCAGCACACACAAACACAAACACACACACTTACACACAGAGATGTACACTTGCTCCTCCATGAGCAAGACAAATTACAGCTTATCCAAATATATTATAAACTGTCAGAGGAAACTATCCAGGCTAAAACAGAAATCTTATTTTTTAAAAACTCAGCCCAGCAATCTTCTAATAAAGTGGTTTCTCTTTCACTAAGTTGGCATAGTTTACAACATCCTGTGAACTGACACTTCTGTAACATAAACAGTTCTTTTTTTGGCTATGTTGATTATTATGCACTTACTTCTCTTTGCTTTCCTAGGAACTCTTTACACTTGTTATGAGGACAGGATAATCATTTCACATAAACAAAATCTTAACAATTTATAATCATGCAAATTATTTGCATGTATGAGATCTGGCTTCCATTTACTAGTATACTAGTTAAAATTAAACTGATTTCTTTAATCTCATCTGCTTGTGAGGAGGAAAAAAAATCACTTTCAATGTTATTCATAAAAACAGTACTTCAAAGGTATCTCAAAACAGTTTCGCTATGTCAATACAAAAGAGTATTTCAATTTAATTTTATCACATGGATGTTTTTTGAAACTAATGTTCACATGATTGACTGTATTTCAGCATCACTTTTAATAAGCTTGACTTATATTCTATGTGGGGTAAGAATAAAGATAGGTAAATGAAAATGTGACACTTATTTAGCTATCTGATCATTTTTCTATTGTACTTTATTTCCCATGTGTTTCACATATGTGCAAACTATGTTGTTTTGTTAGGCAAGTATCATGATAGCTACTCAGATACATTAATATGAGTTGTCTTTTAGCGCTTTTAATTTTGTAATGTAAGTGGGGAAGTGTCTCCTACGATCATATGCTTATTTTCAAGGATTTCTGTTCATATAGCACTGAAAATGGTACTGTGTAGGAGAATCCAGCAAATTAAATTATTTTAGAGTAATCAGCCACAAGGAATAGGAATTAAAAAATACTGTTCACATAATCAAAATACAATGAAAGAAATATACATACTTAGGTGGATACACTGCCCATCTGTCTCCTGGACTTCACTGTGTTTGTAAAATGTCATTCTATCTGCTTTGGAAGGCTGAGAGCATATTTTGAAGAGGAAGTTATTATAACACCATCAAATAGTCAAACCGTGGAAGCTTTGAAGTATCAATCCTCCAGCACGCACCTGCATCACACAATGCTTCTGAATGTATTGCCACGGCTATATTCAGACACTGGAAACCACTGGCCTACATCATATTCAAGTGAATCCAATTGCAGCTGGGTATATGAAGCTGCTTGGAGCATTTGCACTTACAATTCAATGCACCTGCACATCTGCAGGCATGTCTGTAAGTGTTGTGACCTTTAGGACACAGTAAATGTCTACCAGAGTGGCATTTTTGGGCATATATATATATATATATATATATATATATATAT
>NDGM010957372.1:0-11852 GCA_002564305.1 Octomys mimax | reverse complement strand
CCTCAATCATGTTGTACACATGCTGTGTGATTTAAATGAGTTAGTTGATTTAGGATCTTTTGATTCTTCAGGTATCTTTGAGGGATAATTCAGTGAAATGAAGATCAGAAATGATAAAAAATCAATGAGAAATTAGCATCTCTGCAAATTTGAAAGACTTTTATGCTATAATTACCATTTAGATTTTAAGAAATGTTTCTTTAGCCAATGAGTATGTATGTTTATCTTGTTTTGTTCAGTGTACAAAACTGCTCTTTGATCAGAAAAATGACATAGAAGAAGCTCTCCAGGGCTTATTTTCCAATTTTGAGTGGAAAATTTTCAAGTCTGAGAAACTGTAGCACAATAGTGTTTGTCCTAAGAATCACATAGATCTTTACTGTTAAAGGAATTTGTATCCTCAGTGTGTTATAAGGATGACAAAAGTGATCTATCCAGATGAACATCAAAAATTGCTGCAACTTGAAATTAAATTTACATTTTTAATGACACAGAAATAGCTAGGGATATTAATTGTTTGACTCTCTGGCATTGATTTATAAGAGAAGGAAAAAGTAGCTGAAAAACAGAATCATTCTTATTCTGCCTTTTAATTTTGTTCTTTGAAAAGGGACTAAAATGAGGGATTATCCCATCTTAAGTGGGTTCTCTGACTATAAGTAATGAAGCCAGTTAAAATATTTGCTTGTAACTATCCACTTGAGTTGTTAACCACTTGACAGAATGACATAACTATGCATATTTTTTGGTTATTTTTCATCATTATATGTAAGGTATCTGATCATAGTATAAGACTTAAACCACAAATACTGTTGTTATTTTTTAAATATCTTGTCTCACTCATATATCTGTTTATATATAATTAGTTTTTCCAGGAGTAGTGGTGTACACCTGTATCCCCAGCACTCAGGAAGCTGAGTCAGGAAGATCATTATGAATTGATGATCAAGTTGGTCTACCTAGTAAGTTCATGTCAGCCTGAACTGAAGAATAAGAGGTTGTAACAAAAAACAAAGCCGAAGCCAAACCAAAACAAAAAGAGACAGAATAGATAGAATTAGTTTAGATCAATTTAAGGGTCTGTTCTTATTATTTCTGTTCTTGTTAGCAAACTTTTCTTGAATAATATACATGTGTAGATTATGAAGTGAAACATAGTTTCAGTAAATGTTAGTGATAACTCATTATAACTCTAATTGTGTCCAAATCCTTATCTCAACAAAAACAACGTATTTATGCCAACATTATAGGTGAATTCTGCTAATTTGTTGACAAAGGTCAACTATAATTATCATACCTACTCTTGGTACATTTTATTCTTCTTTAGTGAAATGCAGAAAAGTAAACAACAATTATCATATCTGCTCCTGTTCTGTTGCTACCTTCTTTAGTGAAATGCAATATTGTAGATTTAAGAGAATTGTGCCAGAATGTTTCCCTGATACTTTCAAGCTCTTCTGAGAGAGCATATTGAATCAATTAACGTATAAAGTAATACCAGCTAAGATAACATAAATAATATATGGCACATAAAATATTTTATAGGCGTTAACTTTAATAATATTACTCTCATCATTTTCTGTAAAAAAAGTCTGCCTTTACCATCTGTCAGTATAAGACCATCCTTAGCACCCCTAGTCTGTCAGTCTTAGAGGCTTTGTAGTTTGTCTTTGTTGCTTTCAGGATACACTGTTCCAGACTGATTGGAAATATTATATTTCATAGCATAGCTAAAAAAATGAGAATTTCTCAGCCACATACCAGCTCAAGATAAGAACTCATAGGAAAAAGTTACCTATGTGATTTTTAAAAATTTCATTTACTTTTTGAAAAAGTGCAAATGAATTATAAATTAAGGTTTTAAATATGGAATTTTTCCTCCTCCTCCTACTTGTCCTTCACCTTCTCTTCCTCCCTCTCCTCTTCATAAATAGAATTGCTCAGCTTGTATATTTAAATATGTATTTTCATAAGAAAGTTAGGGCAACACATCACAATAAGTTTTTGAAAAGTTAGATGAATTGATCATATATATTTTTGATCAATAAGTGTCAGTTTACATTTACTAATTCATATATGATGTTGAAGTATATTTTTCCTGGGGACTTACTAGAGTCTTAGCTCTGTAAAAGTTTACTTTCTTTACTGCTGTAATTTTATTAATCATATGATACCCTGCATCATTTGAAGTTTTTAGTAAGTAATTGTTGAATGAGTGAATGTCAATAGCTCACTCTACTGTCTCTGTGCCAGAGCCTGTGACATGTTTTATGGATATAAAGGGTACAGGTGACAAGGGAACACAGTGTCATGGTGACAATGAAAACTAAGCAATTCAAAGTGACATGACACAACAAACATATGGACTAAGTGCAGTAAGAGTGCAATAAAAAGCATCTCCACTCTGCTTGAAGTTGATAGAGACAGTTAAGAAAGAATTAAAAGAAAAGGTGATAGAAACTTCATCAGTGTGTGCAGGAATGAAGTTAATGGAGAATAATTCTATGTAAAAAGAATACAAGATTATGTAAATGAAATTCAATTAATCTCTGAAGAGTTTAATGTATCATGCTAAGAGTTTGAACTTTATCTTATTGATTAGACAGAGAAAGATTTAAGCAAGAAAATTTTAGAAATGTCATTTTTGTGGTAGAATAGACAATAGATTGGGATACCTTAAATTATGAATGTGAAAATGCTTAAAAGAGTAATACAATCTTTTGTTCCCTAAGTAATATAAGTTTTAAATAGGTCATTAGACTAAGGATGCATGTCAGGCTTATTTTGCTATTCTAGATCAATCCCCAAGCTAGAATGAATAGAATTAAAAAAGACTAATGACATATGAGGAAGAATTCTGAGCAGTTGTAAGATTTCTGATATGCACAATTCAGCAGATAGGAGAATCAACAACTCTAAATGAAAGCAAAAATCAAAGAGGACAAATTTTGCATGGAAAGTGGATGGCAACAAGCTTGGTTTATGGAGTTCAAGTGCTGTTGAAGAATATAGATTATAATGTCGAAGTCCAGAAGAGAAGCCACATATGAATATTCAAAAAATAGATACTTGAAGTAAAGATCACTCTCCACTCATCCATTGAAATATCTAGTAAGGAGATGGAAGCTGTGCTGAATCTTACTTGGAAAAACATAACTGAGTAGGGCTTGACAATAACCAGCTTGGTGAAGATGATGAAGCCACCATGGAAGAGAACTCCTTGGCACTGAAAGAGTTAATTACCAAATAAATGTGTACATTAACTTACCAAATAAATATATAAATACCATTAAATTTGGAGTTTCAGACAGCAATTTCAGTGGGCAAGTTTTTTAGATTATGTCCCATCAATATTAGGAGACACCCACTGGAAAACATAAAGGTGAAAGAACAGGCCATTTGCACTTATAAACTTATTCTGCTGCTTATGCAACTCTTGATACTAGGAGTTCATTCAGAAGTTCCTAAAAGTTTGCTGAACAGAGAGACAAAATGAATGGTGGTTGCATGAGAGATGTTGCAATTATTCTCAAAAAGACAATTCTGAAACAAGAAAATAGAAAATTACAGTTATTCATGTTTAGAGGAAACAGATTATTTTGAAGTTTTTTTCAGACACCAAAAATACTTCAATAGCTTTTTCACTTAGCAGGAAAATTTCTACTTTATGGAAGATTTGGACAGAAACAAGATAGTAATTTAATTTTGCAAAATACTACCTTTTTCTGAAACTTTTTTCCCCTGTTTTATCAAACATTGTAATTTTGCTCAAGCCATAAATCATACAACGTGAATAAATAAAGAATTCAAAAATCATTCAATTTCCTAAAATATTTATGTTACTGCATAGGTAGTGACAAAAGAATATAACCATACAACTTTAAAACCAGCTTAGCTCTGCACATGAACAGTTTATAGAAACCCCTGTAACTTCCACTTACTTGGTCTAAGAACTTCCTAGGCATATTCAACTCATTTTGTAAAGTCCTTGTGACTTATCCATAAGTGAAGAGGCTATATTTCTTCCAAAAAATTAAAGAATTTCTACTTTTTTCATTTTAACTCTTTTATAGATAATTTCATATAGACATATTTTATATAAATACTCAGTTGTATTTGTAATAAAGACAACTTGTTTTTGATATTTGACCCTCACAACTTTTACATCACACTCGTGTTTACCTTCTGCATAACATCTAGGAAATGTGATAAAAAAGCCCAGCACTCTCTATCCCTTGGCAGTGGTGGAAATCTCCCATTGAGAAAGCATCACCTCAATGGATACTTTTTCATGGGCTCTCCAGTCTTCAGGTACAATAAAAATGCAGACTATTCACATCTCTTTCACTTGTTTCACTTAGAGTAGGTCACGAGTCCTTGCAGAATCATTTTACAGTTTGTTCTGAATAAATAATAATACCTCCTACTAGGTATTGATTGGTATAATCTGTTTGAAAAATAATAATAGCTGATGTATGGATACCCGTGTGTCCTTCGTGTTTCTAGCTATAGATGGTTGGGGGAGGTGGCTGTTTTTCTGCCTCTAACACAGTATGCTAAGTGCTGAAATTAAAGTGATTCTATAATGTATACATTTTATTTTTCACTATGATCATTTTTTTGTTTATTACTTTAACTTCCTCTTAACTATATGAATAACCCCACTTAAGGTATTAAAAGCACTTCTATCAATGTTATCTTCACTTCTGGTACACGTTTCTGATGGATATCATGGAGGAGAAAAATTCCTTTATCACTAAGTATGCTTATGGGCCCTACTAGATACACACAGAAAAGTCCTTCAAGCAGATTATACCAATCAATACGTAGTATGAGGTATTATTATTTATAGCTCTACCCAGAAGCAAGCTTTCTCCTACACTTAAAGGTAGTAATGAACATTTCTATGTATTTCAGTATTCTGAGCTATTTTAATAACATTTAAAGTAATTATTTGGCAAGATTTGAAATTTTGGTTTCCAATCTTATACAAATAAAAAATATTAGGCCATAGAAAGTGCATCAAAATACTGTGACAATTTTTCAGTGGCATTTTAAAAGTTTCTAATTTCCATAATAATTATTTAATAGGAAAGTTTTAAACTTATCTTAGGTCCAGAAATGGATCATTTTCTGGTGAAAAGTAGAGGAGCTGATAATTCAACGCATCAAATTACTACTTTGAAAAGGTATTTCCCATGTTGTGTGAATGCTGCATGCAGGATCTCTGCTTGCATAAATTGGAGATGATTTAGAGGAGAAAATGGTCTTTTAGTAAAAAGGGGCATTTTCATTTTCTTTGATAAGCTGAGTGCCCATTGTGGTCCAGGCACTTCATTTTCACCATCGTATTTGTGGACTTCCCTAGTTACAACGAGCACTTACATATAATTCTGAGGGACAGAGTGGAGTTCTTAAAATTTAGTACTGATGCTTGTATTATGTTGTCTTTTTGTAAAAATTTAAATGCTAATGTTAAAATAATGGTAGTGGTTACAAACATATATTCTATTATCACATAAATTCTTCAAATAGCTTAATTCTGTGAGAAAATAAGTATACAATCAATGGGCAAGAATCTCATATTTCAATGTGCTGAGAAAATTGGATGTGATAGAAGTGCTTAATTTTTAATTTTTTTTTACCTTATATCATCTCATTTCAGGATGGATTAAGTATTTGAATGTAGCATAACACTAAGGAAAAAAATCACCTAAAAAAGAATCCTTTATTTTGAGAAAAGACAGTATTGCTTAGATTGTTTTATTTTTTTTTTTAAATTATTAGTACATGTTTGGAGTTCATGCAGTTTACAATCATTTTGGAAGCAATTAGATACATGTATTACAACTTCTTCCTTTCTTTCTTCTTCTCTGCCCCTCTCTCCCCCATGGGTTTCCTTATCCCCTTTTCATACTTGTTGATATTATTTGTCTTAGCTTATGTTATGTGATATTGTGTTTACATTAACTGGGGGTATCATGTTGGTATGCATGGAATAGTTTATTCTTATTTCCCCTTCCCTTCCTCCTCACCCCTTGTGCTAGTCCCTTGGATTGCTTCCCTATTGCTAGCAATCTGGCCCCTCGTCCCTTTCTACCCATTCTTTGTCATTTTCTTTGTTGGTACCATGCCTCATTCATATGAAAGATACCATGTGGTTTTCTCTTTGCTCCAACACATGCTTTTGACCCCTTTGTCCAAGATCACATAGTGAATGTGTCGGGTGAAGTTTCTGTATAAAGTATGCTGCTGCTACTTTGACTGGGCTGCATTAAGTCTGTGTAACAGATTAGAAGTATTACTATTTGAAGATATTGGTTCTGTCTGTCCAGGAACAGGCAGTACCTATTTTCTGATGTTTTCTCGAATTCTCTTCTTTGGGACACTATAGTTTTCTTTGCTGAAATGCCTTTAATTTCCTTTATAGTGCTAGTTTGTATATATTTCACTTTCTTTGAAACTACTGTGAATGGTATTGCTTTTATAATATTCTTCTCATCTTGTTTCTTGTTGGTATACACAAATGCTAATGATTTTTGTGTGCTGATCTTGTTCCTTCTATTTCACTGAAGTGAGTTGTTAATCCTCAGCGGTTTTTGACGAAAGATTTTGGGTCTTTCACATAAAGAATAATGCCATCTGTAATAATAATCTGAGTTTTTCCTTTACTATATGCAGCACCTTCATTTTTTCTCTTGCCTAATTGATCTGGCTAATGTTCCAAGTACTATGTTGAATAGAAGGGGAGATAGTAGGCATCTTTACGTTGTTCCTGGTTGTAGGGGGAATGCTTTTTCCTTTTCTCCATTTGGTATGATGCTCGTTATTGGTCTGTCATCAATAGCCTTAATCATGTTGATGTATGGTCTTTCTACACCTGTTTTCTTCTAATTTTTATCATGAAGGAGTGTTGGATTTTGTCAAAAGACTTTTTTGTGTCTATTGACATGATCATGTGGTTTTTCTACTTTGCTCCTATTTATGTGACGTGTTACATTTTTGACTTACATATGTTGAACCATTCTTGCATCTCTGTGCTGGAACCTACTTGATTAAGATGTATCATCCTTCTGATAATATGCTGCATTATATTTAGTAATAACTTGTTGAGGATTTTTGGATTCATGGGCATTAATGAGATTAACCTAGAGTTCTAATTCTAGTTGGATCTTCATCTGATTTTGGGATCAGGGTGATACTAGTTTCCATAAGGGCATTTTGGAGCACTATATCCCTTTTAGTGTGTTTAAGGACCTTGAGGAGTATTGGGGTATAACACACCCATAAAAGATTTATAGAATTTGACAGTGAATCTATCAGGTCCTTGGATTGTTTTGGTTGGTAGATTCCTTTTTAATATTGAGTCAATTTCATTGCTTGTTATTTGGTTGTTAAACATATTTAAGCATTTTTGGGTTAGTTTTCTTAGTTTTTATATGTCTATAAATCTGTCCTATTCATCAGATTTGCTAGTTTGTAGACATATAGTTTTTCAAAATAGTTGCTATTTTCTTGGGTTGGTGGCATCTGTGGTAATTTCACTTTTTTCATTTCTTTTTAAAAAATGTTATTTTATTTTAAAGGGTAAAAGCAAAAACAACAACAAAAACAAAGACAGAAACAGAGTAATATACAGTAATAAATGTGGTACAGGTTTTCTAAACAAGCATAGCAGATTAATAATAGTTGTTATATTACATATTTCTATGGTCGAATCTGTTGCTCAGATTAACAGATATATCTTCCTTATTTGTCCAATAGACAAGATTGGACAAATAATTGAACATTCATGCTTGCTTACAATAGAGCTTAATTTTTTCTTGTCCTTTTTACTTTTTTATTTTCAAATTTAATTTGAAGTGAATATGATCATAATTGATAAGACATTTAAAACTTTCACATTTAGAAAAACAAGATGAGAGGTATTCAACCATGTTTTTTATTGCTATATTTCATGTAGTTGCTCAAACATATTAGCAGAGTTAGTAAAACTGAAAATTCTAAACACTGTTATTTTCAAAGAACTGATAGAATTAGTAGTACAATCATCTCAGCTATCCTGTATGTATACTTGCATGATTTTTCCCCTTCCTTATTTATCCCATGTTTTTTCATTCCCTCATTTTCATTATTTCTCATGTTGAGTTTCTTTACTTTTTACTATATCTATTATACCTTTTAAATTGTATTTATTCTTTCACGTTCTTACACTAGGGAGAGAATACAGTATATACACATGTGGATGTGATTTATTTCATTTATGAGTATGGCCTCTAGTTGCAGCCACTTATCTATAAAGGCTTTAAGTTTGGCTTTCTTTATACCTAAGTAATACTGTATTGTATAAAAATACCACAACTTTTTATCCGTTCCTCAGGAGATGGGCACTTTGGTTGTGTCCAATTTTGACTATGACAAATTGTGCTGCTATAAACATGGTTGCACATGTATTGCTTAGTGTGATGTTTTCTGTTATTTTGGAAAAACAACCAGGAGTATAATAGCTAGGTTGAATGGGATTTCTAGTTTTAGTTTTCTGAGGAGTCTCCATGCTGATTTCCAGACTGGTTGTTCCAGTTTACATGCCCACCTACATTTGAGAAGGGTTCTTTTTTCACCAGAGCTTCTCCAGTATTTGTTACTAATTGATTTCTTTATGACAGACATTCTTTCTGAGGTGATATGGCCTATCTCAATGTTGTTTTAATTTGTGTTTCTTGAATGACCAGTGTTGTGGAACATTTTTGCATGTATTTCTTTGATATTTACATTTCTTCCTCTGATAAGTGTGTTTCATCTCAAATGCCCATTTTTTGATTGGGTCTTTGAATCTGGGGGACTGAATTTTTTTAGTTATTTATCTGCTCTAGATAGAAGTCCTTGGTCTGAGTGATTGCTGGTTAAGATATTTTTTTTCCCAATTTGATTTCTTTTGACATGCAGAAACTTTTCAATAAGATGATACCCTAGTTGTTGATTTTTTGAAGTATTCCCTATGCATTTTGGTTTTTGTTCATGAACTCTTTGCCTACCCTATGCCCTCAAGATTTTCACCTACTTTCTCTTTCAGGAAACTTAGTATATTTGTATTAATGTTTAGATCTTTAATTTATTTTGACTTTAGCGCATGGTGATAGATCAGGGTCTAATTTCCATTTTCTGCGTTTAGAGAGCCAGTTTTCAAGCAACATTGTTAAAGAGGCTATCTTTCTTCCAGTGAATGTTTTGGGCACCTTTGTCACAGATAAGGGGGTTAAGTGTGTTTGTAGTTATATCTGGATCTTGTAACCTGCTCCATTGATATGTAGGTCAATTTTTTGTTTGTTTGTTTTGCAGTACCATGCTGATTTCATCACAGTAGCTTTGTGGTATAATTTCCAGTCAAGAGTTGTAATGCTTCCTGTCTTGCCTTTGTTGCACAGGATTGCCTTTTCTATTTTAGGTCTTTTCTGGTTCCAAACAAATTTTAGGAATGTTTTCTTCATTAAATCTGTGTAACAATTTTGGGTGTATGGCCATTTTGACAGTGTTGGTTCTTCCTATCCTTTTCCATTTTCTTGATCTCTTTTTTCAGAGGATTGAAATTTTCATTGTATATATCAATTACTTCCTTTTTTAGATTAACACCTACATATTAATTTTTTGTGTGCTATTGTGAATGATTTTTTTCTCTAATTTCTCTTTCAATGAGTTTGATATCCTTGTAGAGGAATGCTATTGATTTTTGGGTGTTGAATTTGTATCCTGCCATGATACTGAATTTGTTTCTTATTTCTAAGAGCTCCATGGTGGAGTTTTCTGTCTCTTCCAAGTACAGTATCATGAGATCTACAAATAATAATACTTTAATTTCTTCCTTATCTATCCTTGTTTGCTTTATTTCTCATTCTTATCTAAAGGCTCTAGCTAATGTTCCCAGAACTATATTAAATGTGAGTGGTGATAGTAGATATCCCAGTTTTGTAGCTGATGTTGGAGTAAAAAAATTTCAGTGTTTCTCCTTTTAGAATGATATTGGCTGTTTGTTTTTCATAGATGGCTTTTATCAGATTGAGGTATAGGCCATCTATTCCAATTTTCTGTAGGGCTTTGCTCATAAGTGAATGTTGGAGTTTGTCAAAAGTCTTTTCTGTGTCTATTGAGATGATCATGTGGTATTTTATTAATCTCTATTGATGTATTGTATTACATTTGTAAATTTGCATATTTCTGAAACATCCTTGCATCCCTGGGATGAATCTTATCTGGTGATGATGTATAATCTTCCTCATGATGTATGCATTCTATTTGGTAGTAATTTATTGATGAGTTTTGCATCTATATTCATTAGGGAGATTGGCCTGTAATTCTTTTTTTGGTTGATTCTTTCTTTGTCTTTGGTATCCATATAAAACTTGCCTCTAGGAATGATTTTGGGACTATAGCTTCCTTTTGAATTTCACTGAAGAGTTTGGGGAGTGTTGGGATTACATCTTCTCCAGATTTCTAGTAGAATTTAGCTGTAAATTCATCAGCACCTGGGCTTTGCCTGGTCAGTAAGTTTTCAACTGCTTTTTCAATTTTATTTGCTGATGTTGGGTTATTCAAAATTTCTATATCTTTTTGAGTCAGTTTTGGTAATTGGTGCCTATCTATATATCTGCCTATTTGTTCTATGTCTTTGATTCTCTGACAGGAAATATTTTGAAGGTAGCTTCAATAATTTTGAATTTGCATAAGACCTGTAGTAACTTGGTCCTTTTCATTACTTATTGCTTGAATTTGAGTTTTTTCTTTCCTCTTTTTGATGACGTTTTATAGGGACTTATTAATTTTATTTAATCTTTCAAAGAACCAGCTTTTTGATTCATTGATTCTTTGTATTGTTTTCTTTGTATCGAATGTATTAATTTCTACTCTAAATTTATAATTTCCTCCTATCTTTGGCCCTTAGGCTTGCTTTGCTCTTTTTCTAGATGCTTGATGCGCAGCATTAAGGTATCTGCTTTCATTCTATTTTCCGAATGTGTGACTTCACTGCTACAAATTTTCCTCTGAGAGTTGTTTTCATTACATTCCATGAATTCTGGTAAATTGCCTTGATTTTCATTGAGTTGTATATACTGTTTAATTTCTTATTTAATTTCATCTCTTATCCACTGATTTCTCATTGAAGAGGGTTTTATTTCATTTCCTTAGGTTCATTGGTTTTTTGTGGTTTCTTTTTTCACTAACTTTGAGTTCCATTTCACTGTGGTCAGATAGTATGCACTGATAATCTTGTTCTTTTGCATTTACTGAAACATAATTGATTGACTAGTATGAGGTCTATTTTAGAGAATGCTCCATGTGCAGATGAAAAGAATGTGTATTCTGATGTTGTTGGCTAGAGCATTCTGTATATTTTCACTGGGTCTATTTGTTCAAAGATTTGGTTCATTTCTGCTATCTCTGTTAATATTTTGTCTACTTGATCCATCTTTTTGAGATAACAGGGTGTTAAGGTCCACTGCTAAGATCGTTTTACTACTTACTAGCTTTTTCATTTCTATTAAAATTTGTCTTACATATTTGTGTGCTCCCATATTTTGTACATACATATTTATGACTGCTATCTCTTCCTCTCAAAGTTTTCCTCTAACAAGTAGGTAGTGACTATTTTTATCTTGTTTGATCATTCTTACTTTAAAGTTCAGGTTGTCTTCAAACCAAATAGCTACCCTTGCTTTCTTTTTGAGCTCCTGGAGCATGTAGTATTGTTTTCTAGCCTTTGACTTTTAGCCTATGAATTTGCTTTCAGATTCAATGTCTTTCTTTCTTTCTTTCTTTCTTTCTTTCTTTCTTTCTTTCTTTCCTTCCTTCCTTCCTTC
>NDGM010957371.1:0-11151 GCA_002564305.1 Octomys mimax | reverse complement strand
CTCAGCTCAGGCCCCACAGTGGGTCCAGCACCATCCTGCCCTTTTCTCTTATCCACTTCCCCCTGGTGGGACAGGCTGAGGCCTCCAGTTCCATTAGTCCTGGCCCTGATACCCACTCAGTCCACCTGACCACAGAAGTCCTCAGGAAAAACAGGTGACCACAGCAGGGAAGCTCAGCTCAGGGTCAGGGTCCAGCCCTTCAGGCTAACCAGGAAAGTATTGACCAAGTCTACAGCCAGACTCAGAAATTGGCCTTCAACTCAAGCTCTGACCAGCAGGAGAGCAGTACTCTGAGACCAGGAGGGGTGTGGCACGGGTATGTTTCTCCTTGCCTCACTGTTTCATATTTTAGTAGTCACCTGAAACAGGAGCTCCTGAGAAGTGTCCTCTCAGTGGCAATGCACACCCTGCATCCACAGCCTTGCTGGGAAACCTGCTGAGGCACCTTCACCCCACCCTCGGAATCCCTTATGCTCGCCCCCACACCCCACGCACCCTCAGAGTTCAGAGGTCACCGACACCCATCTCTGCAGCCCAAGGGAGACTCAGCAGCATGAAGACCAGTTCTGCACAGGGCAGGCACTCGCTGCCGTCTCAGACTGAAGGCCTGGGCCCAGGGCCAGCGCTCGCTAATGTTCCTTAAGGATTCCCCAACTTCATCTTTTAAAAAACTTTCATTTACAGAACTGGGAAGATAGCTCAGCAGTCTAAGCACCTGCCTGGCAAACACAGGACCCAAGTTCAATCCCCAGTACCACATGCAGTGCTCGTGTGGAGAACCTGTACCAAATAAATAAATAAATAAATAAATAAATAAATTATTTATTTATTTTTTTAAAAAAGCCTTCGGCTGTGGAGATAGCTCAGTGGAATAAATGCTTGCCTGGCAAACACAAGGTCCTGAGTTTGATCCCCGGTACCACAAAAAAAAGCCTTCATTTATATAATTTTTCAAAACTTCCTGCTTGGCACAACACTTTGCTTTAAGAAGAACAGATCAAGAGTTAAGCCCAAGACTCTGAGATGGGCCACGGGGTTCCACCTGCTTTTGTCTCGGCCAGCAGAGGTTGGAGCACTGTGGAGATCTATCCTGGGGAGGTGGCAGCACAGGGCACACGTCAGCTCCCACCTCTCCAGCTTTGCACTGCCTGCACTGCCCAGCTCACCCTTGTGCATTTCAAGGGGTGGGAAAGGAAATAGTTTCACGAAACAGTGTTTGAGTGGGATAGCTGAGACACAAGCCAGGGCGCTTCTGAGGGCAGGTGGAATCACAGCGCCGACTTTGGAAGAAAACTGCTGGTTTCCGTGAGACTTGGCACTTTCATTTCTGTGCATGCTGGGTTTTTTTTTTTTAATTAGGAAACCTCAGCTTCTCTGATGCCAACAAGTCTTGGCTCCAGCATTCCATGACAAGAGAGGACATGTCCTTCCAAACAGCGGCTGTTAGCTCAGTCCACTGATTTGATGGGTTGAAAAGGCCAAGGTAGAAAAGGAAAGAGAGAGATACTGTGTGCTTGCTACCAGGTAGACCTCAAGGAAACAGCGGTTCCCAAGCCTTGTGATTCCCAAAATAATTCTGAACATCAGGCAGGAGCAGAGTGGGCTGCCTTTGCCTGGTGGCCTTTAACTGCAAGGATAACGCAGTGGACCTGACCCAGCGATGTGGCGCCCTTGTTTTAGAGGAAATGGAAACACCATTGGGGCTCACATGCACAGGCGGCCCTGTGGCTATGCGCAGATACTTGCAAGGTCTCCCTTCAGCCCACTGGGCCTGCCAATGCTTGGAAAAGGGGGTAACACTGCATGTTGGGGCAAAACACAGAAGACACGGCTGCAGCCATTCTAGGTGGTAGAAGCCAGAGTCCAGGGTCTGGAGAGTAATGTGGATGCTCTCAGGGAGCACACAAGCTCCCATAGCTGATGCCTCTGATAGCCCTCTCGTCCCCACAGACAGGGTATGCTCCCCACAGGAGGGATGCACCCTCCTCCCCATGGATTTCATTATATACATATATATAATGGGTCTGCGGGATCTCCGGGGTCTTGCTACACAGATCTGACTTGTAGTGAATCTCCTACTTTCAGCTTCCCAAGAGCTGGGATTACAGGCATGCGCCACCACGCCCAGTCTCAATCGCCATCTCAGTGCCACCCGGGGGCAGGGCCAGCATGGTAGGCCAGGGATTGAACCTCCAACCCCTGCATCTGCCTGAGCAGGCGCTTTAATCCACGGAGCAATCTGGACGGCCCTTGGATCCCCATTGAAGGGACACATCTCCCAGTCCAGGAACATCAGTGCCCTTTGCTGTGAAATGTTACAGAAGCGCTGTGGTTCTGTCACTGCGACAGATGCCAAGCGGCCCTTTCCAGCCCCTGGGACATCCTCCTACAAACAACATTCTTCTGGAAGCCAGCAGCTGCATATCCAGAACTCAGAAGCACCAGGGCACCAGCGTGTTCTTGCTGTCTTCCCTGGAAAGCGCCACACCAAATACCTCCTTAGACCAACCATCTGAGCAGCGTGGAAACTGTCCTGCCCCTGCCAGGCCAGGCCTCTGCCTTGCAGAGCAACCCTGACAGATTTCTTGCTTTGGAACTTGTGGGAGGGCACTTTCCTAAGAAAGTGAGCACATGACCCAGGGATGGCGATACATAGTGGCCCCAGCAAAGAAGCAGTGCTCAAAAGTCCTGGGACTGGGCGGCCACAGAATGCAGCAACTGCACAGGAGAATGTGGCCCCCACCAACTGGAAGCCATGTGACACAACCCACCAACTTTCAGTGGCCCCTCTGCTAGAGGCCAGATTCCAGGAATGTGGGGCAAGGACATCTTTATGAAGCCACAGGCTCCACAAAGGCCCCTCTCTCTACCTTGTCCTTGAGCATGTGCCAAGAACTCTGGATCCCTGTCTTTTGTGATCTCCTCATGACACCATGTGGGGGAGATGTCTCGGTCCCTGTCACAGAGCAGAGACATGCAGCTCAATTCACATGGTTCTAAAGACAAAGTAGCCTGGGACTTGGGCCTCCCTTCACCAACTGCTCTGTGTAGGGCTGTATCCTGCCTCGCAGGCTGTCTAAATGACTTAAACAAACACATTGAAATGTGGTCTTTCTTCACCCACTGTCCCATTCACAGCAAGTTTGGTATCTTAGGTGAACACTATGCCAACCAGGTATTGGGTGTGAGTTGACTCATCTAATCTTGGCTTTGCAACTCATGTCCACTGTATGGATAGCAGGGAACACATGTGGCAGCCGGAAAAGCTTTGAACAAAGGGAAGGGAAAAGGAGGAGGATGCTTTGCTGTCAGTCCTAAGACTGTGTCCAAAGTTGGCCCAGGCTCAGAGCTCAGGGACAAGTTCAACACGGCTCCACTCAGCAGCAGGCTAGTGGGGACCACGAGGGTCTCCTACTTGTTTCCTTGTGGTTCTGTAATAACCAGAATTTCTGATGAATTTCCAGATTCTCAGTATTAAAGTCTCTGGTCAGTACTGAAACCCTCCTGGGGGTCAATGGGAAACTGGACTTCCAGACCAACTCTGCGTGTCCCTCCAGCTTTGCGCGCACTCTCTGCCATGTCCAGGCTTTGCTCAGAATCCCCAGGACTACGACATCCTGCTGAAGCTCCACCTTCCTGAACACCTAAGTGCTCTCCAGCTCAGGTGGAGATGCAGAAACCGCTCAGCGTGGCCTCCCGCCTCACCTGCACAGAGCTGTCCTAACCAGGGACACCATGGCGATGCCACCACAGCACAGAGATCGTCTGCACACAGGAACCCACGGCTCTGACACAACAAATGGCAAAGTGGCCAAACCGAAAATCTGTTGGGTTGAAAACATCGTTTCCCAGAACACTCCACAAGGAGTATATCTATCCCCACGCCCTGTGCTTTCTGCGGCTGAGGGCAGTGCATCTTTCTGTGAGCTGATGGTCCCCTGGCAGGCCAGCAGTCAGAAGCCAGAGACCAAGGACCCCGGACACCCCAAGCCATGAGGCTCCTCCTCCACCACTGCAGTCCAGAAGCATGGACCTGAGTTCTTGACCCAGGACACTCCATGAAAAGCAAATCCAGATTGTCAGTGGAGATTCCCAAGCAAGCCAGAGTAGAATGTCACCTCTCTGTGTATTGAATCTAAAATACACCATAAGGAACTACGTGGCCACGAGACTGCACCAGCTATGGGTTCAGAAACCTCTCTCCTGCTCTTGGTCTCTAGCCATGAGCTCCAGGATCCACAAGGGCAGGTTGGCAGCACACAATTACCCTTGAAAAGTCACAGGAATTCACCGCTCATTTGTCTGTGGCAGGATGGATACCACTGAGAGCCAGGTGGGCCCATGGTTTAGCTGAGCGATGGGTAATAACTCACGGAAGGCAGAGGAAACACATAACAGAGCGAAATCTTGGCCTCTGAGAGTTGGAGGGCAGGGTATGGTGTGCATTTATTCGGTCATGGAGCTCATAAACCTAATAGAGAAAAACCTAGCTGTGTGATTGCGCATTTCCCAACTCTTAAATCGGCTGATCGTGGTCCAATAAGTGCCAAGTATGAGCCAAAGACTGTGCGTGAGTCAGAGGAAGCAGACTAAAGACGTCATGTGGGCCCGGTGGGCTCAGTCTGAAGAGGGGACAGGCATGGGAAGTCCTGGTGGGGTGGCATCAGCCTCCCCTGCGCCACAGAATGTGCACCTCCTGTTGTGGGGGGAGCACTGGACTCAGGATGAAGATGACTTTCCTAGGGTCACAGGGTGTCACTCTCAGGCTAGCCCCAACGTGACTGCACGTTGGATGGAGGGCAGCTGGTCCACAGCAGTGCTTCTCAACCAAGAGCACAAGAGGCACCTGGGCGAAACACCTGTGTCACCTGCAGGGTGTGATGGCGCCTCCTGTGCACAGTGTGCGGGTCAGGGATTGGGAATCTGTGCTCTTCTGGAACTTTCAATCCCAGCCAAAAAAACATGCAAAATCCAAGGTCACAAGATGAGAAAAACAGGAAGCAGGAGTCACACCTTGTTGCCATTCTTGTGTCTCTTCTTCCTTTACTTCTTCCTTCATAACATTTTTTTTTTTTTTTCAGAACTGGGGAATGAACTCAGGCCCTTGCACTTGCCAGGGAAGCACATATTCCACTGACCCATCTCCCCGGCCCCCCTTCATTACATTTATCTTTAAGGAAAACCATGTGCGGGATGTGACACAGCCCAGCCCGGCCCTCCAAAGATGTGGGCAGCCTTTGCTGTAGTTACCTGCAGGACACAGAAGGATGCTAGTTGTGAGCAGGAGCCCAGGACAGGCATTCTGGCATGCTTCCAGGCACTAGAAACCCAAGTCCTGTCTGCAGCCAGCTGCTCCTGCTGGTCCCATGGATGGGGCCCGTCCTGGGGCTTCCCCGGGGCTGTAGGCAGCACAGCCGACTCTGTCACTACGACGAGACAAAAATAAATCTTCGTGCCAATAATAAATAGAATTTCTTTTTTTGGTGCATTGCTGCCACACAAAGATGCATCTCAAGTCGGCCGAGGTGCTCAGCGCTCTGGATCCTGGCCTAGCTAACCTTCAGAAGGCCCAACACACTCTGTGTCATGTGTGGTCTCTGCCCAAAAGGCAGCCTCAGTGCCAGGGTTGCCAGCCACACCCATGGCCAACACACAGCTGCAGGGGGCCTGTGAGAAACGCCATAAATGTCCCTGTAGATGTCTGGAGCAGGGCTCCTGCCCTGGAAGCGCTTGTGACCTGGTGAGACACAAGCATGATGTACACATGGCTGTGCAGGGCCAGCCTCTGCGGAGCAGGCCACGGCACCTCCTCCAGAAGGAGGAGCGGCCTCTGTCAGCGAGCTTTCCCACAGGCGCATTCACAGCTGGTGCTGATCTGAGCCACAGAAGTTAGGTATCGTTCACCTCCGTCGTGCTTTTTTCTAGACAACCTAAATGCCATCCATGAGCACAGATCCCAGCATGTCTCTACTATGCACTTTCACATGGATTTGTTTCCTTTGTTCTTTATAGCAATGTTTAATAACCTAACCAAGGACCTAACAGAGATGGTCGGTCCCCACAGAGACCCCCAGTCTGGGCTTACAGGGCCCCGCCCAGCCAACCCCATCAGGCTTTATGCTGGCAATCTAGGTGCTAGGTGTCCAAGTCCAAGGACTGTGAGAAAACCAGGGCCCTTCAGCTGCAGCAGGCCAGGCCCTGTGCAAACGCCACAAAGCCGAAGAGGCCCAGTGTTCTCAGACCCCTTGCTGCAGCCACCCCCGTGGGACACCCCAACAGTCAGGAGCCTTGTGCCTAGAGCCTGGCTGGGCAAGACCCGGGTCTGGCTGTGGCGCTGTCCTGTTAATGCTCCAAGCGGCGTCTCCAGCAGCTAAGACTGCCCTGATCCGTAAAAGAGTGAAGCACTGATGGGAATGCAGGTTTCTATGAGGAAAACGCCAAAAGGGCTTTCACATTCTTGCTGCATTCTGACAAACCTGGGGAGCTACACAGGAATTAGAGTGGTATTAAAAAGAGCTTATTTATTATGCATTAAAGCCAAATAGATGGGAAACCATCAATAGCCTATTAAAAGTAAGAGAAATTCTAAAACTAAAAAAGGATATTGTGATTTATATAGAAGATACCCACCAAAGCCTCCTACACTTCCTGGTGGGGCTTTCAGGAGGGGCTGGATGATGCGTGTGTGGCAGCTGGAGTGGTCCACCGATTCCGTTAATGTAGTAGGTCGACAACTGGTAGTGAGCTTGTAGCACCCAGCTGAACAGAACAGTGTGGTGCTGGGCATGGGAGGCCTGGCTGGGGGTTGTTGCCAACAAAATAAAAAGCAGAAGAAAAAGAGGAACTGCTGGGCGCTGTTGGCCTGGGGGTGGCTGCTGGCTCTCCTGGAGGAGCTCGCCGGCTTGGCTTTCCTGATATGGACGCAGCTGTTCTCCTTGTTGAAGAAACTCAGGACCTTGTTGTCCCTGAGAGTGGCTGCGGTTCGCTCGGGACCTCGTGCTCACTGAGGAGGGTACAGTACCTTTCAGGGCCGCTCAATTTCTTACCTTGGGCGTTGCTTCCTGGCCCCAGTGCAGATCCCTCAGCCTGCTGGTGCAGACTTTGTAGCTTCCACCTCTCAACTTTGGGCTTTCTCAGAGAGGATGTATGAAACAGGCCTGCATGAGAGATTGCGTGGGCTCTCAGACTCCAGTTGGACTCTTGGGAGGCAGTGTTATGGGCTCTAGGTCTTCAGCTTAGCCATGCAAGACATTGCTATGGGATCCAGGCCCTCAGCTGGCTTCTTTTGGCCTTTAGCATGTGGACAGATTTCCTGCACTCTTTCTATATGATTCTTTGGCAAACTACTATAAATAATCTTCAAACATGGATCTTGTACTGTTTCCCCTTGTAACACCACAACTACAACATTTAGCATAGTTCTGGGTGTGGCTCATGGGAAGATCCACCCTGGATACAAGCGACACCAACAGGCTCACGGCCTGGATGGAGCACAAGGGAAAGCTGGAGGAAGGCTGCACCTTCTGTCTGCCTGCTGTGGACTGTTCTCCACTGTCACCCCTCTGCCATGCCTGCCTGCCTGGGAACCAGCCGACTATGGACTGACATTTCTATAAGCTGTGAGCCAAAATAAACCTTTCCTTCTTTAACTTGTAGGTGTCACATATTTTGTCCCAGCAATAAAAAAGACAGAAGGACTGCTTAAACTTGATCATAGTCAAACAATGTAGTTATAATAATTCCTCATTCCAATAATTACAGAAATGCTCATAGTGAATAATTGCAAAACAAGTATTCTCAGGGACTGGTGGACATGAAGTTGGTTGAGTCTGGGGAAAAGCTTCAGAAATGTATGTCAGAGAACAGACTCATGCTCATGCCTTTAGACTGTGATCCATATGACATTCTGCAGGGGGCGGGAGTATCTGGGATATCGATGGTCTCATTGTCATTTATAGCATTGAGAATTTTCAAAGTAGGGCCAGCAGGATGGCTCAGTGGACTAGGCAAGTGCAGGGACTGCGGTTTGATCCCGAGCACCACATGCCACCAGCCCCGCTCCCAGGGCAGGCTCCCAGCCACGGTGGCACACGCCTGTAATCCCAGCCCTGGGGAGGCTAAAACAGCAAGGTCATCACGAGTCCAAGCCGCATAGTGAGACCCTATAACAATCAAATACAGTAAAAATAATAATAATAAAGTCTATAATGTGGACTGATGGATTTAGGAGAAAGAGTAAATTATGAGTCCTTTAATCTTACTTTTAAAAAAAGTATTTTCAAAGCATATTGAATGCCCAAAAGAATATTAAACAATCTTTTTTTTTTTTTGGAACTGGGGTTTGAACTCAGGCCTTTGCACTTGCCAGGCAAGCATTTATTCTACTGAGCCATCTCCCCAGCCCTAAACAATTTTTTAAAATGATGTTTTCTAAACTATGTGGTAACAGAAGTTGCAAATAACATTGAGCTTATCAAAAGCAGGCTATAAATATTGTTTATACTCACTGATTACAACTTTGTACATAATGTACACAGGAAAACAAAATGTAAGAAACATGGTGAATGGCAACAGGTAAACATGATAAGCTCGAGAAGTTTACTTTTAAAGATATTGTGTAACACAATTTTATTAACTTGAATTTAAAACTAAAATTATTTTTACAGCAAAGAAGAGTTTGAGATTCTTCCTTTTGATAGTATTAAGAGACCACTTCAGCAGGGGCCAACATCAACATGACATTCATCTGTCTCAGATCCCCAAAAGCCCGGGGGGGGCGGGAGGCAGGATGGTGCTGAGCTCCCTGGATCTGCACAGCTCCGGCAGCCGAGTTGGCAGCCCACTACGTGACCCCTCGGGGTGTCTGCTGCCAGCGCCCAGGGGTGCGAGCTGTGCTCAGGAATGCCAGACCACACACTTCCAGCAATGTCTGAGTCCTGTGGGCCTGAAGTAGAGGAGAGCAAGGTCAGTCCCGAAACCTCCTCTGCAGGCGGCAGCACGCACACGCTGACCTCCCCACACGCAGCGGCTGCAGACTCGAGAACGTGGGGCTTTCTTTTTCTGAAAATAAGACATTTCTTCCTGCTCAACCTGAAGCCCACCCAGGATTTCTGAGCATGGAGCTCATTCTTTGCCCACAGCCTTGCCTGCAAGAGGCCACAGTTTTTAAAATTCACTCATTTATTTCATAGAAGGTCTCACTGTGCAGCTCAGACTCATAATGATCCTCCTGTCTCAGCCTCCCCAGAGCTGGGATTACAGGCGTGCGCCACCACCATGCCCAGTTTTGGTGGCCTGCATCTTACCCACCCACCCCCGTCCTGGGGCCCACATGGCATGGAGTACCAGGGATCAAACCCCAGTCCTTGCATTTGCCGGGCAGGCGCTTGGACCACAGAGCTGTCTCCCTAGCCCAAGACACCGCATCTTTACAACAGTTTTGAATCAGCAGCGTATCCCAAGCCCACAGCATCAACAGCAGCAAGCCTCATGACAGTGCAGGCTAAGCAATGCAGACAGTGGGGACTCGTAGAGCTCACAGCACCATGGCTGCCACCGGGCACAGCAGTCCCTGCACTGTGCAGGAGGCCGGGAACCTGCCACAGAAGCCCATTTGCCTGGCAAATGCACCGTGTGCAACTGTTGATTCCTCAGAACGAGGGGCACACCTCAGAAGGACAGCTGCAGAGCCCACGTGCGAGCCCCAGCACCACCACAGCCGTGTGATCTTGAGCCAGGCCGAGGCCTCTCTGGGCCTCAGCTGCCTGCATGCCCTAAGCTTCTGTGCTGCCCGGACCCTGCCCAAAGAAGAACTGGGAGCTTTTCCGGTCTCACCGCACTCATCCACACAAAATGCCCTTCCCGTCTCAGAAGTTCACCAGGGTATGGTAGGGCCAGCACGGGAGGTGACAGTTGCCGTGCCTGTGGGGACCAGGGCACATAGGGAGCCACAGGTGGGCTCAGCTCTGCAGGCCCCTGCACATTGGGCCCTGCAGGAGGTGCTCCCAGGAGGCAGGGGCCCCCGCGCCTTCCCTGGGTCATTCTACGACCACACAGTGGAGCAGGTGCTCTTGGGGCTCTGGGCAGCATTACAGCACTGCCCGAGTTACAGGCACAGGTCCACACACAGGAAGTCAGGATGGGCAGGGCTTTCCCTTCCTTAAAACCAGATCTCTGGGGCCAGGGAGATAGCTCAGTAGAAGAAGCGCTTGCCTGGCAAATGCAAGGGCCTGAGTTCAAGCCCTGGTTCCACCAAAAACAAAACAAACAACAACAAAAAAAAAACACAGACCTCTGGGACTGGTTGATCCCGTGTTGACCTCAGGGAAGAGCCTGCTTCCTGCACTGTCTTTCCAGGGGCTGGATTATCTACAGAATTGGCCATAAGCTGAGCTGCAGGAGGAGGAAGAAGGAGGACTCCCCCAATCGGCATGCAGCCCCACAGCTGCTGTAGGCTGCAGAAGCACGGGGCTGCTCAGCTCCATCCTAGAGAAGCGCGGCAGCTCAGGGGGCCAGAGTGACAAGGAGACCTGATGGACAAATGTGGCTCCAGTCCCCCCATACCCACCTGGAGCCCTCTCCTTCAGGGCAGGCGCCTTCTGTGCCAAGACTGAACAGGCACAAAGGGGGACCCTGAAATCCACAGCACTCCCAGGAAAGGTGGCCATGGGAGGCCAGGGAAAGAGAAGCCCAGTCCAGAAACAAAGTCCTTGCCTCAACTTCCCTCCTAGTCATTTGCTTACTCTGGCAAGGGTCAAAGCCTAGAGCCCCACAGCACAGGAGGCTGCAGAGGTGGAGAAGCCTTGGCCAGAGGTGGGCAGGACAGGGCATCCCACCAGCTCAGCACTGGTCTGAGGAGTTGGAATTGCAGGCTAAGTCTGCTGCTTGCCACATTTTGTGGGAGGGACATGATGCCACTGGGTCCAGCTGCATGGCTATGATTTGAGTTCCAGTTGCTATGGACACTGGGGTAATTTTCCGTTCTATTTTTCAGAAAGGTCAGAGGTTTGAGGCTGCAGGCCACAGGAATCGGGGTGAGTAGACCATGGGCTCTGGGATGCAGTTTCTTGGAAAACACCCCCAGGAGAGAAATACTTCTATCACAAAGCGTCAATGCCAACCAGATGTCAATAGCTTTTTTTTTTTTTTTTT
>NDGM010957341.1:0-11626 GCA_002564305.1 Octomys mimax | reverse complement strand
GTGTAAATTTGCAACTTCCTGTGAATAGTGTGGTTTGAGAAAAGATTAGAAAGGAATATGACGAAGAATTCACACACAAATATCAAGTACACTCACCACTCTCTCAAATATCATGCCATCATAAATCTTCCCAAAAATGTACTGTACTTTTTCTATTTGTGAATACATATTTTCAAAACATCACAGCTCTAGAAGATCAAAGCTAATAGGTTTCAATAATACTTGTTGCTAAAATGATTTTGTCTTGAGAGAATTACATTGTGTTGTTATCAGAAGGCACGTATTAATAACAGTCCATAATTTAGACTTAAAAATTATACTTCTTGTGCACCTACATCTGGATAATAATTTGTACATCATAACAATTAGGTGATGATTTCTCTCTCTGAATGCTGACATAATTCTGCCTATAACTTTGTGAGTATTAATTACATAATGTCTGCAGTTATAAGCCCTAGAGCAAAATTTTGGTGGCAGCAGACCGCGTAAAAGGGTGGCCTCATAGGGTCACATCACCCAGTGACATCACAGCCACCTCAGCGGGGCTAAGCACATGCCACAATGTTCGCAAAACAAAGCTGCCTGGCACACATTGCCCAGGCAGTAAGGGACCCGCAAAGCGCTGTACTACTCAGCCATAAAGAAAGATAAATTTGAGTCATCTTTGTAGAAATGCGGATGCATTTGGAAGTCACAATGTTACATGCAATAAATGGGACACACAGATTTCCCACGTAGGAAAAAGCTTAACTATAAATAAAAATCAAAGTACAGGACAGGTAAAAGGAAGTAAGGACGTAGATCTTTCCGAGATGAGAAGAGGATCACATTGAGAAAACAAAAGAGGAGCAAAGGAAGGGAAGGAAATGAGAACAGAAATGAAGATGCGCTGTCTACATGCGTTAACTCCACACAAAGAATGGAAACGGTATGCATTGCAAATGCGTACTAATGAAACTTTGTCAACATAGCCACACTCATTGGCTACTTCATGGTTTCCCACCCTTTCAGTGTTATCATTAAAAGCTATACTACAGTCCTTGGAACCTTCCATAAGGACCATTCTTCTGGAAGTTGGAGAACACATTTGTTTTTGCTTTTTCTGAAGGAGCATGGCCAAGTAGGATTAGGAAAGCAAGGTTTGGGGAGGCAGCTAGCGCAGAGGAGTTCAGCCTGCAGTGTGCACATGTCAACACATCCCACAGCAAGCTGGAGGAGGCAATCCAGCAGGAAAAAGAGTGGTATTTAATCAACAGTGTTGGTACAGGAGATGAGAGCACGGCAGTCAGTCAGCTGGACAGGGAGGGGACCAAAGCCACCCAGGTAAGCAGTTTCTGAAAAAGATGCTGGAAGAATGAAAGGCTAGCTGGGACATCAGGAATCAGAAAAGTCAAAGGAAGCAAAGCAGAGCAAGATCACAGGTAGGGTCTGTATCTAATCAGCAGGAGAGGAGGAAAGCTGAGAGGTAGTGAATCTTACCAGCAGTTCTTTACCCAGTCTTGCTCAGATAGGACTGGGTGCCTTTTTATTTTAACTTGATTTTATTTGTTTGCTTTTATGAGACAAGATCTCACTATGTAGCCCAGGCTAGCCTTGAACTCATGGTAATCCTCCATGAGTACTGGATTTACAGACGTGTGCCACCATACCTGTTTTAGACTTGTAATGCCTGTTTTACAATAATGATGGAAATGCTCACTTACAGAAACTCCTCAGATTAACATGGAAAAATGAATCAGGCTTTGAGCACTGGATGAGACATTCTACAATCTGTCTCTTCAGAATTATAAAAGGCTCAGCTTCCACTTCATTTGCTATTTGATTTAAATGTGGACATCAACAAGAGTCTCCTGGTAAACAACAATGCACATGAGACAGACTGCATTTCTCTTCTTCTTTTTTAATATATTTGGTTAGTGCAGGATTTCACTACGCAGCATGGACTCATAGTGATCCTCCTGTTTTCAGCCTTTGCACCTCTGGAAGTATAGGTGTGAGCCACCATGCCCCATCTTGGTGGCCAGCTGAGTGGACCTGTGGTGCTGGGGATAGAACCCCAGTCCCTGCGCTTCTTAAGCGGGCACTCAGTCCGTTGAGCTATCTCTCTGGCCCTTCACTTTTTATTGACCAACTTGTCCCACATACAATTTCCAAATAGATCTGAGATAGCTGAGAATGTCCTCACCTATCGCCAACATCTTACACAGCTCTTTGGGTCTTTCAGAAAACCTAGTATCACAGCGTTCCAAAGCTTTTGCTGCAGCCAGCCATGTCCTGTCTTTCTGTCCTCTGCCACTTTGTCCTGTGTTTTTTTGTTTCTTTTGATTCTTTCATTTATCTGTGTTTTTTTTTCTTCCTCCTCTCCTGCTGTACATGTGCAATGTCTTTTCCTAGTGTGGCACAGCACTTAGCCCTTTTAATTCACCTTTTGGTCTCAATTTCCTATTTTATGTTGTGTTGGTCAGGGTTTTACTTTGAGGAACAGATATAAGGAACAGATATTAACACAAGATATACAATGTACAAGGGCTTACAAGATTGGCTTATGATAATCAGCCACAGAGTCGATGAGGGAGCATGCAGAGGGCGTCTGCACACTTCAGAATGAAGAATTCAGTCCCAAAGTCTGAAGCTCAATGGTTCTGTGATGGAAGGCTGAAGAGTCTGCGATGGAAGGAGAAGGATCCAAGCTGAAGGCCAAAGAGTCTGCGCTACAAGCCAGGGGAGGAAGTCCTAGCCAAATGCAAAGACTGAAGTTCCTCCTTCATCTACTTCCTCAGCCCCTTTATGTGGTCTCTTTGTGCTGAGTCATTCTGGGGGCTGAGCCTATTGTGCCCCAGGGTGGGACCCCCCACCAGCCGCAAGTGCACCCTGGAGTCACGCAGCCAGATTGACACAACGTATCAACCACTACACATGTCATTTCACTCCTATGCTCATCAGTGATTCCTTATGCCGGCTTATCTTCCACTTGCTCTCTTTTTGATATCTGACAACAACTTTTATTTCCAGCATGCTGATAATGTGACACTTTTAATTATGGACTTGCTCTCTTCTTCATTATTTAATTCCATGATACTTTATCAACCATCTTAGTTATTGGTAATTTTACTACAAGGAATGCTTTATTACTTAGCTCTGGTAAATTGATCCCTCTTCTTCTGCACACATCTAAGTAATTATCTTGAATAAATCAATGGCCATTTTTCTTTCTCTATAAAATGCGGATTAAGCCACATTTTTCCCTTAATTTCCTCTGTTCCCTTTTTACTTTCAGTCAGAAATTTACCCCTCTTTCTAGTTTAATTATCATTTCTAAATATAGCTATTTAAATTTATGCTGACAGTCCTTCCTTTCTGCAGTTCGGTGCTGCATCTCAGAGGAGAATCATTATATTTAATCAAATGAACGACATTTTAACAATGTAAAACTGAGCTGATTTTTCTGTCTTTTCACTGTGCTGTAAATTTACTTCCTTTCTTTTAGACCCTCTGGGCCTGAAACCTCTTGGCCACTTTTTATATGTCACTTCCCTTCTGAGTCCTCCACACTTAACCAATGAAAATCCATGTTATTTCATAACCCTAAGTGCCTTCTACATTAGCTCTGATTCCGCATATCCTTCTCCTCTGTCCTAATTAATCTCATACTATTCTGAAGTTTCTCCTGGTATAAACTTATCTTGCAAACACATAAATTATTCTAAATACTTGATTAACTATATGTGTAATTTAAATAAGTTTTAGGAAGTCATAGCCACTCAGCCTGGATTTGAAAATCTCATGCCCCGTTGATCTTTTCTAATTCCTCCAACAATTCTTCTCTAATATACTCACGGAAACCGCCAGTTTTGTGTACTGCCTAAAATCATGTATGCCTGGGCCACCCAGGCTGCCGAATGCCATCATACGCTGTAGCATCCTTCTTTTCCATCTGTATTTTCCTCACATTTCATGATGAAGTTCACATTCTGTTTCCTCCTCGGGTCCTCCTTCAACCCCATGAGATTTCCTAGGTGGAATTTTCCTAGGTTCCATAGATACAAGAATACATATATCACACTAAATCTGCAATACATCCTACTGTGGTCTGTTTGCTTTATTTTGCATCATAAAATATATTTCTCTGTTAGCCATTACTTTCTAGTTCAGAGTAAACACAGTAAATGTTTAAAGTTGATTCTAACTAAACTTTATAATACCTTATAAATAACATTCTGTTTTTCCTCTCTAAAATTTCTTGCTAGTTTATATACAATACAGAATTAGTTTTGAATTTTTCTATTGATTTTGCAATAAAGTAAATTCATTATTATTTTTACTTGCAGTTTTACAATCTCACTGCTCTGTGACTTAGATAAACAGCGACCTTTGCACTTCAGTTTCTCTTCTCTGTTGAATTTATACTATCTGTCTTTAGTCATTATACTATCTATCTTTAGCATCTCATTGTGGAGGAGTGTGTATGAATATATACTGTTATGAATATTGACTGTGTGTGTAAATGTAGCACGTCACAGAGAAACTACCTAAATTGTTATTATCATTATTAGTTTACATCATAAGACGTAGAGACCTTTAAAATAAGCATATAGCAGAGTTTAACTGAAAAAATTTACTGTGGAGTGGTGCATCTTTTTGTTTTATATGTGCTCTATTTCAAATGCCCATCTCGAAAAACTGGTAAAATGCAGAAGAAATGCTGAGTTAAGTGCTCAGAGTTTGTAAATTATCTAGTGAATAATGCTCACTATGATTAGTTTATTTTTCTTCTTGTAGAGCATTTCATATCACAATGCAAATATGCCATGCTGAGCCTCAGGTCTTAAATCGTCCGTATGTGGGCCAGAGGACGGTTTGATGAAGAGCGGCAGTGCCCTCTAGTGGACTCTTTCTTTTGCGCGCTATAATTATTTTTTCTTGTATCAACTGCTTTTCACCCTTTTCCTTTTCTTTTCTTTAGTAGATACTGTCTACCAGAACTTACCACAAATTATAATTGCATAAATTTCATACATTGCTCATGAAAAAACATATCAAAATACATATGACAATTAAATATTTTCAGGAACTTACCCATAAGGTTTTTAATGTAGAAAATCAACTTTCTGAAATATTTCCGACAGCCTTCCGTCTAAGCCAGCTTCATTTCCTTATCAAATACAATTATAAATTCCGTGTAAATATGAATAATGAAGTGCTTTATAATATTTAAAAAAAAGATTTCACTTTATCTATGAAACATTTTAATATAAATGACTAACGAGCCCAGGAGGACAAGGAACAGCCTAGTAATGAATCCAAATATTTACACACTATTATTTAGTTGCCCAGAATACATAAAGATGTTCAAATAATAATTATCTTCCAGTGATTTATTCATATACCTAGGAAAATGAGACCATGTCTATTTGCAGTTTAATTTGGTTAAATAAATATTTATCAAAAATCAATTAGTGCTTGATAGCGAACACACAGTAAAAAAATGTACTGCACTCACAGAGAGCATGTTTTAGAAATTGTTTTGTTAAGATAGTATCCCATAACTTCCTTAGGTTTATAAATATTAATAACCTTTCTGTTTAGCAAATATGATGAGCAAAATATAGAAAACTGAAAATGTAATGAACTGGAATTTGAATATAAAGAACGCAACCGTGCTAAGGGTTCAGCCCTTAAAACTGAGAATATCATTTACTTGTGCGATGTTTTAAATTACCTGCTGCTCACTAAAATGTGTAGACATAGATTTCATTTGAAAATAATCAAAATCGTTCCATAAAAAGTGAGATTTTTAAACATCTACTATTGAGATTTGGAAAGCATATTACATAAATGTATGTAGTTTTTTGAGCACAGATTACATAAATTTAGGTAGTTTTCATTAAGCCTCGAGTATAAGAAAAAGCTAACTATTGTATCATTCTAAAACAATTTGTTAAATTATTAAGTCCCGTTTTCTAGGGCACAGTCTTCCCTGGACCTCTTCAGATGTGCTCTTTCCTGTGCTTTGCATTAGAGAGCATTCATGCAGAAATGTTCTTTCTTGCCCTTCTTTTCCTTTAGGAGCAGAACAAAGAAGAGCTCCTCCTCCTGCAGCTCCCCTTCCTCCGGGGCCCTCTGCATCCTCCCACCCGCAGCGGCTAGCTCCGCCCAGTCCAGTTAGTTTCTGAGGTCCGATAGCTGAGTCCTCTTGGGCCCTCTGAGCCTTCCTCCTACGTCCCGCAGGTTCAGGGGCTGCGCATCTAAACGGGAGCACCTTAGACTGTCGCTCTATCTGGAGAAATCAAAATTAAAGAGAAAATTAATGTAAAACAAGGCTGTTACTCTGGCTCGTAATCTGGTGTAAATAATGTCCTTCCCGGAAGAGTTTAAGACGTAATAGAGAGCGATGGGGATGGAGGCGCAAAGAAAAGATGCTCCCAGAAGACTAGGGCCACATACCTACACGGGCCTCCCGGGCTTCGATTTTCAGCTTCACACCTCGCGAACTGTGGGAAGGAAGATAAGACTCTGCCTGTAGGTCACTCAGTCTGTGGTCTCTTGTTATGGTCGTCCGTGTAAACAAAACCAATGCCTTCACCGCACGCACTACACCCTATGTTTTCCCTATACTCTAGCTGCACCTTTGCAAATACAATTGCTATATTTTCTTGTGTTACCCAACGCAATGAGAGTATGCACAGCTCAAGGTGGCGCAGCCATAGACAAATTATTGCCCAATTTGAGAGTGCCGTATAGTTTCCGATTAATTGCCTCTGTGTTTATAATAGCTCTGGGTTTTCTATAGTTAATGGGCATGATTGTGTATTAGTTTCTTAGGACTGCTATAACAACCATAACCTGCGTGATTTGAAGTAGCAATGGTCAGGTCACTGTTTTCATTGTTACAAAACTTTCTTTGCATGTCTTCTCCATTTTCCTTTTTGGGGAACACTTGTTATTGAATTGAACACCCACAAATTAATCCAGGATATTTAATTAGGTATAAAAATTCTTCATTAGTTTTTATAAAACTTCATTTACAAGTTCTGGATAGAACTATGTTTTTAAACCACTCATTTCATCACAGAAAAATAGAGGTCAAATGCAACTTAAATCTTCTTTCCTAATATTTGCAGTTCAGTGTGGTAACCCTATTTAGAGATGAAATAATAAAGGAAAATTATTAGAAACTACAGTAACCCATTAAATTAACAAAAAGTGGAGACATCTACCTTCTGATTTGCCTTGCTAATTCAACAAAAGACACATGAACTCTTGGAGAATATAAAAAGAATTCAAATGTATACAATACACTTTTTAACATATTTTTATAAATACATAAATATTTATTTAAGAAGGTTAATTATTTTACTCATTGATAGAATGTTTAATAGCAACAATGCCCAAGACTTCACTTTCTCAAAAAGAGAAAAATAATAATGGAATTAGAAATGAGTAGTGCTTCTTAAGGGTCAATATTATCAATCATAAAGCAACTAGGAAGATCACTTGGAAGATCACTAAATTGAGAAGGTTATTTGATGTAATCTTTTATGAGAAAAACCAAGCCTATTTTCAGCAAATTAAAACTCTGGGAATGAATTCCCAATTTAAATCTCACATCACACAGTTTTCCATCCATACTCCTTCTTTTGGGAAATGGAGAAAAAGACCGTTTCTCACTATTCACTTTCTATAAAAATGGACGATGTCTAAAGGGACAGATATGAACACAAAAGAAATTGATCTAAGACTGTGGCTGGCCAGTTATAGCCAGAGCAATATAACCAGGGATAGTTTTCACATACTGCTTGTTTGAAAGGAGCATTTCTCACCAAGGAAGTACAGCCTAAACGACTTCCAACAAATTTTCAAACTGAATTATGTTATAAAGCTGGACCATTTTAAATCTTAATCTCAATGCTTAATGAATTCATTACTCAACAGTTAACACGTAATAAAAATTCTGAAGATATATTGTCCAAGATGAGAAAATAGTAGCAGCATGATACTTTTTTCTCATGTTTTTATGTCCTTTTTGTGTTATTAGGCCCTACTTTAAGTAACTTAGTTCCTCAAATAGAAAGTGAAGAGAATTTAATCTAACCTCCTTATTTTTAACTTGCATAAGATTTGATAATGCTTTATCATTTCAGTCAGATATAGTCTTTTACATTACAATTATTCTGAAGAGGAAGAAATTTGACAGACATAGGAGAGGAGAGTTCATTATTGCTTCATGACTTCATGATGGCAAAATTACAAGTCTTTGAACTAAAACCAGCTTTTCTTAATTAAGAAGTATTTTGAAGAGAGTAATCTTTATATTGGCCCTTACAAAATTTAACAGTTTTAAGATATATGTGTTTGTATTTGTGTCACCCGTGTCCCTTGTGCTTGGCCTTCCTCCCAGGACAGTGTGGCTCCGGCAGCAAGCCTGTTTCATATCTGATGTCTCAAGAAATTGCCAGACAGAATGAAAAAAATAAAAAAAGGACAAAGAAATCAAAGCACTCCCTCTTGGGAGGCAGTTAATATTTGTTTTGTACTTGATTTATATACAGATTCAGACATTTCTATTCCATTCATATTCATCAAAATGCCTGATGAAAGCAGGAGAATACTGAATGGCCCTTGACTATTTCAGCAGGAGGCTGTGATCCATGTCAGATACTGCAGTGTGGTGATTTTTAGGCCTAATGTGACTCGCTCAGTGGGAAGAAGCCATATGGCGCTGGAGTCATTAAATTCTTCCCAACTGGACGTGCAAGTTCACTTCCTGCCCAGTTCCTTTACAAAGAAAAATGTCTGTTTAAAGAACTATTCATAGACATTAGAAAATACAAGGACTTTCGAAGACATAACATCACCTATGTTTCAACAGTGATTGATTCCAATTTTAGCACTGAAATCAAGATATGTAGATAGCTATAGGTTTATCAGTTCACTGATATTCTAATAATGTGAATCAGATATTATACTTC
Source organism: Octomys mimax (assembly GCA_002564305.1). Classification (NCBI taxonomy): domain Eukaryota; kingdom Metazoa; phylum Chordata; class Mammalia; order Rodentia; family Octodontidae; genus Octomys; species Octomys mimax. Next base: position 2,657 of record NDGM010957341.1, on the reverse strand, counting down.
TCTTTTTCACTATATAGTAAGTCAAATTGGTTCACTATTCAATGACAGTAGCACTGAATGTATTTATTTTTAGAAATAGGAATATAAGATGCTCCAGGTAATATCAATATGTATGCTCAATAATGTAAAGTTTCTGTACAAAATCTACCTATATTCTGGTTTACACCCATTATTCCATGAGGCCGATGCAAATTTCAGCAAGAAAAATTGCAGCTTCATGCACTAATGAAGCTCACAGTATGAATACACTCATAAAATTCCACCATGTTCTGGAAGGTCTTTATAGCAGGCCTCTCGGCTTCCTCTTAATAATAGCTCCCCCTGATGATGTGTCACTCATTGTCCTCTGTCAACCACAATTTGTGATTTGCTTGTGTTTTTCTCCCATAAACAGGATTTTATGTCATTGCTAAATGATATACAACTGAAATAATTTGATAATTTGCTTATCTTCAAGAATTAACTAAATCAATGTTTAAAGTCCTACAATCTAGCCCACTGCCTGACATACCCTAAGCATTCTTTATATCATATTGCATTGTTGGCAGATACAACCATGAATAAGCTTGGGTTTTTTGGACTCATTTATTTCACTCAGGATCTCGCTACAAAGTTCATAGTGGCCTTAAATTCACAATGTAGAGCAAAGTGGCCTTGAATTTGTCCTAATCCCCTTGCCTCAACCTCCCAAATGATGAGATTATAGGTGTGTGACACCACACTGACGCTTATATTTTTTTCTTTATTTAAGCCATGTCCTACTTTCAATTTTGGATTTGAGGCAAGTAATTCATTTTCAATAGATTAACCTCATAGCTTACACACTTACGTTTTAACCAGAATTATATTTTTATAGTTTTGATTTTACTACATGTAATTAAGAAAATATAAAGAAGTAGCCATACAATGTCAGACTAAGAGAATCTTGGTCTTTAAAAAAAGTATTCAAGATTAGTGACAAACATTTCATCAGTGAACTAAGTGCCTGCTTAGGCAAGCACAGGGATCGGGGTTCTATCCCCAGCACCATATGCTGCACTGGCCCTGGCCCTGGGCACACAAAGTCAGCCACAGAGACAGGGTGTGGTGGGACAAGCCTGTAATCCCAGTGCTGGGGAGGCTGAAAAGAGGAGGATCACTAAGAGCCCAAGCTGCTTAGTGAGACCCTGCACCAAATACATTTTTTAAAAAGTCCCACATAAAAAAACATGTTTTTAATCAGGACATGTACATCAATGGCCAGATATCACACTAACTAGCAGCTAAATATGCATTAGATGGCATTTCCCTAAAGGCTAATTGGTTTGGGAAAACATCATTCGTTCATCCCCATGATGTACAAATAATATGCAATGACTGGTGAAACAAACCGAGGGCCTGCTTTCTTCCCACTGCTGAGCTGAAGTTATTAGTGGCTGCCTCCCTCCCTGCCTCCAGCAATACTGACGTCTCTGGAGCTCCTCAGCCCATTTGCTTTCCACTCACTGCTTGTCTTGCTGCCTGCAGCGGTATTAATATATCCCAGAAGAATTTGTTCCCATCAATTATGGTAGAAGTTGTAGTCACAATTCTGTGACACATCGTACTACTTCAAGAAGAAGAAGAAAAAGTAACAGACTCAGCTCACAAGTTACTGCAATTAAAAGGCTAAGATATGAAACAAGAGAAAAATAAAAGGTGCTTCTACTCTATAATAAAAATTATTCTATGCTTAAAGGTATTGCTAAACAGAGCACAATAGTGATTTTGGAATGATAAATAATATTTAATTTTTAGAGACTAAATACTGCAAATAAAAAGGGTACGGCACTAAAGAATTCAGCTAATTATTTCATGTCCATAATTGTAATTCCTTTGAGCTTTAGTCTCAGAAAGTTAATTTTCCTCTTAAGAGACTTCTGCTTTAAATGTTTATTCTAGCTACTAAATATCACTTGGAAAACAAGAAATGCCAGACACTAAAAAATATTAGAGTTGCTATGATGTGAATAATAGTCCCAGGAATAAAAATAATAATTTTCAGCATTTTATTATGGTAATTATTTAGGACTTCTATAGACTTACACAATTTTTAAGACAAACCAAACCCCAGAGATCATATAACTACATCATTGCACTAATGAGGCAACAGAAATCCCTCACCTGGGGACTAATTGTAAATCGGTGGAAAAGCAGGAGTAGAAGGTTGATCTTCTAACTCCGAGTTCAGCGGTTCCCTCCATTACACATTTATATCTCCGGAGAGCTTCTCAGTGTCAGGGGATTTATGAATTTATACGCCAACAAATCCAAAGTAATATGCTTAAGACAGTCACAATAAAAGACCAAAACTACACGTTCTCTGTAGCTAGATTATGTTGTGTGCTAAATTAAATGTGAGAGCAGAAAGAGATGCGAGAGAAAATGAAATGCGAGTGTCACATAATAATCAATAAGGGCATCGATGAAACATCGCTGAGCTAGACCAGCCTCCGTGTCGCTCTCCTGGTGGGCATTAACCCTGGCCACCCCTTTAAGTGGCCAGAGCCCCCTGCTCTGTCTGCACAGCATCACTGAGTCTTAAATGTGAGTACAATCGGAGCATCATTTAATTCTCTCCTGCAAGTGGGATTCCAGCTGGGTGAATGATGGATTCTGTCTGTTTAGGAAAAAAAAAA
>NDGM010957315.1:0-11082 GCA_002564305.1 Octomys mimax | reverse complement strand
CTATTAATTGTTTTTGAAACTGTCTCATTGCTATTTGTTTCTCAATAAAATTAATTTTAAAAAGAAAACCTTGAACAAAAAAATAAAATGAAAGAAAAAAAAAAAGAAAGAAAGAAAGAAAGCACACAGTTAGGGTGGCAGTAGTTTGTAAGTCTTAAGGGCAAATGTCTTCCTGGAAAGACTTAGAATGCAAGTGAATTTACCTGGGAGACAGAAAATATCAGGCCTGAAGCCAAGGTAGAAGAAAAACTGACAAAGTGAAGCACACAGACATCATGAGTTTTAACTTTAGATATTCCTAAAATATCCAGAAACCAAATTCCAAGACAGACCTTTAGAATTCATCCAGAAAGCCTCAAGAAAAGCCTAGAGCTTTCTTGCCTCTACTTGAAAATACCTACTGGATAAGAAATCCATAAAACAAATCTACCCTAGATCAAGTCTGAAGATCTGGGCCCCCCACTGCATAGGGCACTCCAAAATGATGATCTGGTAGGGCTGCCCAAAGGAGTAGGACAGAGAGGGGGTGGCAGCCATGCTGTGTGGCTGATGCCATCAGTCCTTTCTTTAAAAGAACAGTGAGAAAGAAAAATAGGGAACCCAAATGAATGGTGGAAAAAAGATTAAAAATAAAATGTGACAGGCCCTTCTGTTGTATCACACTCTATCCTGACAACCAACTGAGTGTACAGGGAGGATGAAGGGACTTTTCTCCAGGCACAGACAGGGCACTGCCCTGTTCAGGGGCAACGGTGGGGGACAGATGCTCTGGGTCCCTAAATAAGTAAAGTACAGGGGCTTGAGGAGAGAAAGCCCCCGAGATGTACATGCATTTTAAGATAGCTGATAAAGCCTTACATTTCAAAGTGCCAACAGGCTATCACAGTCCCCCCTACTCACAGGGGAAATGTTCCAAGGCTCCGGAGGGTGCCCGAAACTTGGGATAGAGCAGAATTCTCTATATATTCACACATATGTACTGTGATAAAGTTTAAATTATAAATTCATCCCAGTAAGGAATTAACAATAAAAACTAATAACGAAACAGGATAAGTATAACAACGTTCTGTAATAGAAGTTAAGCAAAGGCAGGTTCTGTCAAAATACCTCACTGTCCTGTTCCTACCCTTCCTGTCGAGATGGTGTCAGACAGTGCATACAAGAAGCGCCCTGGGCATCTCTCTGGTATGACCAAACTAACAGCAGCATCACTACTCTTGGGATTGGCACCACTGTTAGTAAAGTAAGGGACACTTGGACAGATATTCCGTGACTAACAGGCTACCCTATGAAAGCAGCTGGACGAAAGGATGATTCCTGTTGTTAGTAGGTGCAGTAGGAGGACCTACCATATATAACTTGTGATTTGTTCATTTCTAGAATGTTCCATTTAATGTTTTTCTTGGTGCATGTTTATGGCGCGTTATGACGACGAGCGGATTTGGTGCCTGCTCACAACACCTCTCACTTAATCCGTCTCTCATCCCCCTCCCTGCCCTCTGGCTCCCTCCCTCTGTCTCTTTGTCGACCTCCTTTTAATATTTTTGATCTATAGTTGACAGAAAGTAACTTAAACTAGAGAAAGCGAAGCCCTGGTTATACAATAAATATTTTCTAGCTAAAAAAATCACAGCCGCTCAATGGTTGACACTTCTAGATGATTAGGTTTTCCTTTGCTGTCACTATTTGTTCAATAATTTCCTCTTAAATTTGTATCTAATCTGTTTCAGCAATTTATAACATAAACATATTTGTACTGAGCCCAGATGAAGAACAGCCTAACTCTAAGTTAGAATTACTTGATTCAAAATGGGAGAAGAAATTATTTAAAGGAGAAGACTTTACCTGCAATCCGTGACCCCTAAAGAGGTATATTAAAACATAGGACAGCAGTCCCATTCGCACTTCAGATAAACAGTGAGTGATCTTCACTCTGGGTGTGTCCTGACGCTGCACCAAAGCCTACTTATGCACACATTTCAGAAGCTCTTGGGCCCCTTGCACTGAGCACATACACGGTGTGCAGATGCATTTTGAAAAGAAGATTGGCCCTGTCCTTCCGTAGCAGTGACCTCCCAGCACTACTGAAGAGTTAATCCTGTCAAGGCCCTTTTCCTGTATCCTGAGCTCCCTGTTGGCCAAAGCAAAAGAGACATGCAAAGGGTGACTTACCCAAGAGTGACGGCAGCTCCTAGGAGATGCAGGTGGACAGAGTGAGCCTGGCAGGGAGCTGACCTTGCAAGCCCTCAGCTCTGCATTCCTAGCCATCTGCTTCTTTGTGGATGGTGGAGCAAAGCACTTTTGGAGGACAAACTGGAAAGACACTAGGGAAGGCCAGGGGGCCAGTCCAGAGGACTAGAGCCCTTGCAAACCTTGTGCACGCCTACCTCAAGGGTCTATCAGTGAAGCTCCCCACTCCCATTTCCAGCTGGTGTCCCTTTCCTGAGGTCCCTGGAGAGTGTTGGGGATGGCAGAGTGCAGGCTTTGCCACCGTTACTGAAAAGCAGGCCCCGAGGCCAGCTGCTTCGGCCACCATTTCTTCCTCTGGCCTCCAAGAGGCTGGGGTGTCTTCTTCCTCTTTGTCATGTTTCTCCAGCTTTGGGGAAAAACAGAGTAGGCTCATGAATAGGTTCTTGGCACCCACTTGAATAAATGTTAGGGGAATGGAGGACTGTATGGAATTTGCATATTAGAGGCATATGTGTATATACATATGTGTGTATTTTAACTGTCCAAATTTGAAAATTAGGTTTCACATAAGAATTCCCATGTTTTAGCTTCTCTCATAAAATAACCAGATAATACTGCACCACAGCTATTTGTTGTGTGGCAATGATCTGCTGAAGTTGGAACTGCTGTGATAGATGGAGGTGGGGTGGGGCGGGGCTCCTGGGGAGCATCCTCCCATTCCCCACAGCCCTTCCACGCTCTGCTTTTTTCTTTTTTTTTTTGTAAGCATTGTTCAATTTTGGGGGCACCTCAGGCCCTGAAAATGTGAGCTTACCACCTACCCATGACTGCTCCTCCAAGGTGGCTTGTGGTTTACCTACTCCTTGCTCTTGTTTATCCTCTTATTTATTGGCACAGGGACTTGCTACACAGCTCAGACTCATAGAGATCCTCCTTTCTCAGCCTCCCCATTGCTGGGATTATAGGTGTGTGCTACTGTGCCCAGTTTTAGGGCCAGCATACTATGCAGTACTGGGGATTGAACTTGGGTCCTTGCGCTTGCCAGGCAGGAGCATAGACCACTGAGCTATCTCCCCAGCCTGATTTAGCCTCTCTAATATGAGCCATGTGCCGTTTTATTCTGTGAACCAAAATAATCTGAGAAAATTTATGATCAGCATAGAGTGGCTACAAATACTGAGTGAGAAACCGCTCTTTCCATTAAAAGAGGCTTTGAGCAGTCAAATGTTAAAAACTATTAAATAAGAAAACAACTTTAAAAACTTACACTTAGTCTTAACCAAAAGAGCTACTTTGAAATCTTCCTTAAATACCAATACTTGTTTGCAAAACATCAGATTTATGGAGTGAATAGAATTTTAATTTTGTCAGAGGCAAGTTTTCAAGGGGGCTGTTTTGGAAAAGCGAACCCCTCTCTCTTAATTTCCTACTGCAATAAATTGCACTCCATACACGTGTGTTTCTTTGGTGTGGCTGTAAAGTGCTGAAGGGACAAGATGCTCACAGGCTTCACAGGGCAATGTCCTGGGCTAAGGCAACCAAGACGCACACATCACTGGCACAGCAATGCTGGCTAACACATACGACGTGAGGGGCAGTTTCTCTGGCATGCATTATATCATCTCACCTTGCTGTAGCCCATTAGGAAGGTGCTAATTAACTCCACTTAGCAACACGAAAACTGAGATTTGAGCAAACTCATTCCCCTGTGAAAGACCATTCACATAGGTGGCAGCGGGTAGCCAGGATCGTCCCCATCCATTTTTACCGGAACCTATCCTGCAGATTACGCACCAAGCATGGATGACTCTACAGACCTTGTTTCTCTCCACCACTTGCATTCACCCAAAAGTCAGCTTGATTCTTAGAAAACAATGGCGTCAAGTCAACAGAAAGAATGCCAGCTAAACTAGAGCAGTTCATTATCTCAGGCCCCGAACACCCTAACTCTTTCCAGAGACTCCACCCCGGCACCTTGCCGCAGATGCAGAAGTTGTCCTGTTTATTTCAGAGGAAGCTTGGGGCAGAAGGCGAGCAGCGCGGCCACAGTGGCGTGGCTCTCCAGCTGAGCTGTTTCTCACGCTGAGTAAGCGGGCGCCCAGCTGATTAGCATAGAACTCATTAGCATATAACTGAACCACAAATATGTTTATGAGGGTCATGGATCTTCCTTTCAGAATGTGGCTGCCAGCACACTGGTTTTACATTTTGCCACACAGATTTAATTCTCCTTAGTGGGAGAAAACCGCATTAAGAAGTAATTTCCTTCCTCGCAGAGGCAGCTACGAGGCAGTTGCTGCAGGCAAGTGAGGCGGGATTACTATTCTACTCAAGAACTAATTTTCATTTTGATACTACCTTTAGGTCTGCTATAAATCCATCTTGTAATAGTTCAATGAGATGACGAAGAACAATGCAAAGCCCGGAAAATGTGGCCCCGCCGCTCGCGGTGCTGCCGTGAGAAGAAGACACAGAAATCGAGCATTAAGTGGCCTCATCGAGACAGATCCTCGCAGAGGAATCCAGGTAATTCAGAGCCTGGGAACATTAATGCCTCCCTGGGTATTAGGCAGCCGTCTGTTATCGGCGTGTGCCATACAGATGGCAGCGTTGGGCCAACATTTACAAGTTGTTTATGGGAACTAGGAAATAAAACAAAACTAATCATATTTGCTAAACTGCTGCACACGGTCTTCAAAACTTAAGAGACTTCCCTCCTAAACATGGGAGCATCTTTTCTTTAGAGCAGCTCAACCCTGGATGCCTGTTGAAATCACCTGGGAAACTTAAATATATACATCTCACCCCAGGGATTCTGGTTTAATGTGCTTGGGGCGTAAAAAGTAAAAAGTACTTCTCAAACAGTTCCAAGGAACACTCACCACCAAGAAGCCCTGCAATGGGGAGAGGGTACCTGTATGTACAGCAAGGTGTCCTCCCCGACAAAGGCGGGCATCACCCTGGAGCCTTGTGGGTGAGTGGTGGAACCTCCCCCAGCATGCCAGACACTGCTGTCGCTCATGTCCCTTATGTGGAATGCGGGGTACTATTTGCGCAGAGCTCACGTGCATTCTCTGGGATGCCTTACATCATCTCTAGATTACTTACAAAAGTGGGCATAGTGTAAAATGCTATGGAAACGGTTGTTGTACTGTGCTGTTCAAGGATTAAGGACAAGGGAAAAACACAGACATGCTCAGTCTAGGTAGAATCCCCTCTGCAAATATTTCCTACGCATGGATGATTGAAGCCACTGATGTGGAGCCCATAGATCGGGAAGACCGATTGTAATGCATCTGCCCCTAAGCCCACATCGGTGACCCTTCTACCTGAATCAGATCTGCCCTTTGTAAAGAGCTGTATAACTGCTTTTCTTCTGCTTGCCACAGGGCAGAGGGATGTGTGGGCCACGAGGCTTGTCTCAGCAGCATGAGGAAGCTGAGCCAGTTCAGGAGTGTTTGGGGGGGGCTTCAGTCTGCAGGAATGAGAGGCTGGGAAAGGCCTTGGCAGACGAGACAAGCGTCCTAGATGGGCTACCCAGGTGACCAGGAAAGTAAGCAGGCTGCAGTTTTGTGATAGAGTTCCATTCCCACAGGCACGCTGCAAGCTGACAGCTGGAGTCCACTGCCTGCAGCCCAGAGAGACGCCTGCTGGTCCTAAACAGCAGCTATCCAAAGGGCACCACCCGCCTCGGAGAGCTACAACCAGAGTTGGATTCTTGCAAGTACTTTCCAGAGCACCTCAGCCTGCTGGAAGGGGAAGGTAGAGATTCTTTGTTATGAACCAGTTATTTTATGTTTCTGCAGTGCTGGCTCTACCACCGAAAAAGACACCCATTGGGGAGAGTAGGTGGTGAAAAGTTAGTTTCAGTGGAATGGGATTGCAAGGGAGATGGGTACTGGGCAGAGCTCACTAGTTGGAAAGGCTTTGAGGTGCTGCATTGGCTTCACCAAGAAGCCGTGTTATAACAGAAGTGGAGGGACAGGGAGTTAGCTAAGGCGTGTCCCCGTGATGACGAGGTGTTGTCCACACTTTACACATGAGAAGAGTGGACTCCTTAACCTCCTTGTGCCTCAGTTGCCCTCTCTATGGAACAACAGCTGTAACACTAGTGAGTGGGGATGTTCCAGGCATAATCAAGTGGTGCGTGGAGTTTGATGCTGCCGATTTCCAACCACTGCCACAGCCACTATCACCACAGGCCGCATACCCTGTCCCCCTGACAGTGACCACTGCCTACCCCACCGCACTTGTTTCCAGGGGTATATGCTCTGTTACTTCATGGTAGCCTAGCTCTCTTTTGAGCCCCACTACCCTGTAAAAGGACTAAAAGTAATGATGAGAATTCAGTCACAGCAACTAATCCTAAGGTGACATCCGATTCTAAGGAGGGAATTTTGCTCCTTCATTTCTGAAGTGGCCCTCAATGATCCCTAGCTCTCAAGGTTGTTTTACAGAGTTGGATATTAATACAGGCTCCCCAGAGGTTGAAGTTAAGGTCCTAGAGGAAGATCATGCGGTGAAGATTAACTATCCTAGAGACAGGGTCACCAGATTTAGCAGATAAAAAGGCTAAGGCACTCAGTTAATTTTTCTTAGTATAAGAATGCCTCATATTATTCTGGCCATCCTCACACTAAAATGTTATTTGTTTTTTATCCAATATTCAGACTTAACCCAGCTTTCTGCCTGTCTGCCCGCTGTTCCACTGCGGTCCCCTGAGGAAAGTCTCAAGGAAGTACTGGGCTTACGTTTGCTCAATGAGCTGTTTTCAAGCCTGCCTGGCTGCTAAAACCAGAAAATCAGAGGAAACCGTCCAAAGAGAGAGAAAATTGAAGGTGAGCATTCTGTGCCCTCTAGGATTATTGTTATTGCATAGAATCCAGTGGAAATCACCAGCGCTATTGTAATTCCACAATACATCTGTTCCGAGATGGATGCCTTTCCGTATTTTAATATCTCTGAAACCGCAACACATCCTTTAACCAACATTTGATTGGCAGTGCTTTTCCTTCTCAGGAACGCGTGAAATAAGGCCACCTTCAGACTGACTGCATCCCGTGTTCAATACACTGGCGTTCTCCATCTCTTCTCCCTGGGTTGTCACACAAGTTAAGGTGACAAAGCTCATCGCAAATGCTCAGCACCAAGGCTGATGCAAGACATGCTACCTGCCTCCTGATGCAACAGTGAGAGGTAAAGTTGTTCCCAGAGACACTCTGTTCTTTCGAGGAAAGGGGACACCAAAGCAACAAAGTTTTCAGGAACTTGAACCGAAGTCCTCGCCCATAGTCAACAGCATGAGGCCTGTAGCAGCCCTTGCAAGTGAATTCTATGTCTATGCAGCTTTGAGAATCAACTTAAAATAAAAAAGCACCTGCAGTCATCCACTTCATCTGCTTGGAGTGACTTTTGGGGAAGGCAGTGTTAACAGTATTTCTGATTGAAGTACTGTATGTGTCAGTTTTGACACCTGGTTCCCTCCTGAGCCGTGAGTGTATTATTACAAGGTGTACGGGGGAATGATTAATTCCCTGATGCAGCGCTCCAGCTGCCTGGGCTATTGATGTTTTTATAGCTCTGTAATGGAATATGGTAGGAGAATGGTTCACAATAATTTAAATGGTTTTCAGGATTTGAAACTAACTGGTAATAAATGCCAAACTGCCTTCAGAAAGGAGGAAAACCAATTGGAGGCCCCTCTGGAAGGTGGATGAATACAAACTTGGGTGCTGGGAAATACTGTTATTGGTATCAGTTTTATAAGAATATGCACAGCAGAGAGTGTAAATAAAGCACTTTTGTGGGTTCATGGTTCTGTTTACATAGGAATTTGTGTACATAATTTCCCAAAAGAAAGATAATGACAATGAATAGATAAGTAAACCTTCCTTTCTTGCAAGCTGGGCACTGAACCCAGAGTCTCTTGCTTGCTAGTCCAGTACTCTGTCACCAGGTTCTTCCCCCAGCTTTGCAAAACATCGCTTTTGAGATAGTCTCACTATGTTGCCCAGGCTGAGCTCGAACTTGAGATCCTTCTGCCTCTGACTGCTGAGCGGCCTAGCAAAGGCTTCTTGTTTGATAGGTCTGATTCTTGGTTTCCACTACTTTCCAAACAGCTAACCAATATCTGTTGAGCATATGGTATACCTACACTCGGTTTTGTGGTCTTAGGAGAGATATTTTGATAAATAAGTCAAGAATCTTTGTCTTTGGGGTGCTACCCCTCAAAAAAGGCAGAACAACTCATACTTTCATAAGTTATGAGCCAGGCTGCCAAAATCATTGGGTTGGGAGTTTCACTGAAATGTTAGACTATCTCGGGGGGCAGGAATAGTTCTTGCTACAGGAGCATCTGAGACTATGTTTTAAAGAACAGGGATTTGGACTGGGCTTAAAAAATAGTGGGGACATTTTAAGGAAAAAATTGTTCTGGGCAGTAAGAATAGCTCCTGCAGACACACTGTGTCCCAGCCAGTCTTCCTGAAGCTTGGCTCAAGTAAGTAGGGTGCTAGGGCTTACGTCTAGGTGTGCCCCCAAAGCCTCATGCATGATGGGGAGGCTTCTAGAGTTTGTGAGTAATTAATGATTCAGTTGGGATTATGGGGGTGAGTGCTGCTGGGATTACGGGTGTGAGCACCGTGCCCAGCCTAGGATAGAAAGCCTGCATGCAAGCTAAGGGACACAGACTCGCTCTCTATTGCCATTGCTGTACTATCATCCTTCCTTTTTGCTCTTGCTTTTTTTTTTTCCCACCATGAACTTCTGCCCTTTGTCATGTGGCCTTGGAACCAGCTGGGTGTGGGCTGAAACCTCCACTAACTGTGAGCTAAATAAACCTTTCCTTCCTTAATTTTGAGTGGCAGGTATTTTGTCCCAGCAATGAAAGAAAAGTAAATGACATATAGGGCTGTGTGGCAGGAGGAAGGCTGCACCTGTGGGCGGAGGCTGGGGCTTTCCAGCACGTAAGAGTAGCTGTTCTGTTGGTGACTTGAGAATACTCTTTGATCAACATTTGGGAATCAAAATAATTTCATGTTACAAGAACTTTGAGGAAAAAAACAACCAAATATAATGACATGCAAGGATGATAGATGGGGCAGGGCAGGTTCTAAAAGACAGCCTCCCAGTGGTGATGACCTTAAAGTTGGGATGTAAGGAGAAGGGATCAGTTGAAAGCAGGAACAGGAGGATCTCCAGAAGGGAGGAGTAAGCCCAGAGCCTCAGGGAAGCTCGGTGTGCAGAGAACTGGAGGAGTGGAGAGTCCTGGCAGCTTATATGATGGCAGAAATACTGGATTTTAGTTTTGGTGAAATGGGGTCACTTTAGTTCGAAGCATGACAGTAAAAGGACTGGTGTAACTTCATAAAGAAGATCAGGCTTGGGGAACAAGAGGCAGACAAATTACAGTTGTCAGATGGAACATACCAGTGCTGGGGTGGTGTGGCCAGCCCCTCAGCTAGCGTGGGTGCTACTGAGACAGCTCGGTGTAGGTGGTCTCCAGCAGGCAGAGAGCTGCTGGCGGAGCTTGTCCGGGAGTGCCCAGCACAGCGCCTCCTGGCACCCTCCCCTCTGCCTGCGCTCAGCCTTTGTGAAAATCACTCTGCGCCTGCCCAGATCCGCTTTGCTCTCTTGCATCTCACTTCCAGGTCCTCAAGCAGCCTTCCTGGACCAGTCAGCTTGGCACCCAGCCACGTCCATGATCGGCAGCGTCTTCTCACCCACGTAGCCCTCTGCCTGCTCTCTGTACAAGGTCCCACCCGACAGCACCTTTTCTCCACGTCCCGGATGGAGCTGTCTCTAGAATGTCTTGGTGCGCTCACAAGTCACCCCTTGCTCTACCTAGGCCAGGAAATGCTCTTGCCTCAGACCTCCAGCTGTCATTTTTTTCTCTGATAGAACTCTTGGCTCCTTCAAATATTTCTTTATACAAAAATAGGCTCACTGCCTCCTCTCTTATACTCTGAGTAACAGCTAAACCCTGTAGACCTCTGTAGTTAGACACGTTCCTCTGAGTCTCTCTGTTCACTGTGAAAGTTCCAAAGCCCAGCAATTTGCCCATCTATAGAGAGAAATTCAGGTAATTAGCAGGGCATTCATCATTGGATTAGTTGCCAAAGCTTTGGTTTAAGCATAACTTGCTTGAATAATATCTTATTGCTGCCTGAGGGGACAAAATGCTGAAATAAGCTCTTATATTAATTGGTGACATCCCATTTTCAAGGAGTAGAGAGTGTTAATGTTTAAGAATTTGTAGCCCCAAAAAATATTTATCAATAAGAAAATCATAGCACTGGAAAATAAATATGCCAAGCCACTGTACTATAACAGAACTCAGTTGCTTATCCAACTATACATTAAAGTATCACATTTTCAAGCTGATTGTCAAAGCAGCAACTGAGACTACCAGTATCACGTTCTGGACCAGACATGACTCAACTAACTGTGAATTATCTTGGTGCATCCCATGAGCCTCATAAAACCTGTCTGGATCAAAGTGGACATTTCAAGTTTGCAGGGGCAGAGGCAGGCCTGCTATCGGAAAACATCAGTGGAATTGATTGGACAGCCAAGCTTACAGTCTTCCTCGGAAAGCTTGTTAGAAACACCTCAACAAAGAACAACTGCAAATCTTGCTCCTGAGTAGAGTTGATTTTAATTAAAATATCAGCGTTACTTCCTGTCAAGAAATCAGCAAAACTATCTGCAAGTGTGGAGGTGAGCAAGAGACCCATGGAGCCTTGAGGACAGGCCACACTGCCTCCTGCTGGTGAGGTTTAGAGCTTTCCTTTCCTTTCCTTTCCTTTCCTTTCCTTTCCTTTTCTTTTCTCTTCTTTCTTTTCTTTTTCTTTCTTTCTTTCTTTCTTTCTTTCTTTCTTTCTTTCTTTCTTT
>NDGM010957302.1:0-11142 GCA_002564305.1 Octomys mimax | reverse complement strand
TCTCTCTCTCTCTCTCTTTCCTTAGCTTATGATGCCCCAAAACCTCACTGTGAACACTAATGTCAAGGAGATGTTCTCCCATACAGAAATCTTTTAGCTTCTTGCATTTCGTTTATTCATTTATTTTGTTTGTGATATCCAAAAACTTTACTGTGAAGGCCGATGTCAAGGAGATTTTTTCTCCTGTGCTTCTTTGTAAGAGCTCCACACCTCAGAACTAGCCATTAACACTGTAAGAATGTTATGTCACTATTCAGTTAGCCTAAAAGCAGCAGATATTTGCAGCATTTTAGTAGATGCACAATGCATTTAGTTCTAGATTTAGTTCTTGCCTGGAGCCGCTGCAAGAATCCACCTGTGCATGATCTCATCTTATTGATAAATTTAATAAAAGTACTTAGAATATTTGGACTTCACAGCAATGATGAATAATAAGGACACAAAATGTAGCAGCAGAAGACATCTCACAGATCTGGGTCCTGGGATTCCTCCCTCAGCTTGCAGCTGTTCGCAGGTCCCGTGCCACTAAAGCTCCGGGAGCTTCAGCTTCATTAAGTGTAATGTGGGTGTAAGTTGAAGTTTCATCTGCCTCATAATACTGCAATTATATTTAAGTGAGCAAAGATTTATTAAATTATGTTATATAAGATTTTCTGGTCTATAGTAAGTACCTAATACAAAAGCAAATCCAAAACCAAAATAAACTACATTTTGCTAATGATTTTGTAATTCAAGAAAATCCAATTTCTCACATTCCAGTAACAAAATTGTTATTTATTCTCTGTACACAATGAATCAAGCTGATCCTTGAAAGAAAAACCATACGGTGTCCAATTGAGCTCTTCATAATTAGTTTCTACTTTTCTCTATTCCTATAAATGCAGTAATTTTCATCAGCCATGAATGTGTCACAAGTCTGTCAGTGCTTTAAGAATCTGAAATCTGTGTTTGAAAAGTGTATAATTTGACTACTGAGATGCCTTGAAAATGGATTGCTCAGGACCTTTGCAATGTTAAGACAGTACGTCCACCAAATAGCATGGTTCTAGGTATTATTCTAAATTTTTTCAGGTGCATTGGTTTCTTAGTTACTTCCTCCTCATTGAGTCACAATGCCTAACACCCACAAGATAAAGGAAGAAAGATTCACTGCAGTGTGTAGCTTGCACAGGTTTCAGTCCATAGTCGGCTGGCTCCCACGCTGGGCTGCATGGCAGCAGGGCAGGGCAGAGGAGAGACAGTCCACAGCAGGGCAAGCAGGAGAGAGCAGGGAGTCTCCTTTCCCTTTATATTCCAGATTATAAGCCTATTAGTTGTTGCCACACACATACAAGGTGGGTTTTCTGCCTTCAGTAAATTCTTTGAGTGCACTCTGAGCTACACTAAACCAATTAGGGGAAGAATACACCATCAGATGCTCTAAACTCAGTACCACAATCCCTGATCCTGTGCACACATGAGGCTATATAGATGCACCCATAACAATTGGTAAATTTCAACATAATCCATTTTAGTAGATTGCTGCCCAGTATCAAAAGTGCCATGGAATGTTCAAGGGAGAAACCTTCCTGTATGGTGCAAGCGTGCATCTCTCAACTTCTATCAAATGGTAGAGAATAATGAGGCTTAAAATCATTTAGAAAGCAAGTGCTTGTTAACAGTGGCAATGATGAGAAACAAAGATGCGATGTTTGAGCTCTCTCCTCTTTCTCTTTCTCCCCTTGTCTCCCTCCTTCTCTCCCTCCCCCTCTCCCGCACACTCACACTCTCCAGTTTCATGCATCAACCAAGGACTGAAACCTATACAAACTGAACCAAAATACTCTTCTTCCTTTAGCTTGTAGGCGTCAGGTATTCTGTTCAGTAAGGCAGTAAATAACTACGACAGATTTTGGTACCCAAACTGGAGTTATTTCAGAAATATTTCCATGACCATATAGCTCAAAACTTTTGATAGAAGCTGGCTGGAAAATAGCTCCAGGTTGCTACAGACTGAGCATGATTCTTATGAGAACCCAGAACTCTAGAATGTTGAGAGAAATGCAGAAGGTAAATATCAGCCAAAGAGGTTTCGCTTGGAAGCAAGCACTCCATTGGCAATTGAACTCCAGACCACGTGTGCTGTGCTCCAGCAGAAAACGTGTATGCATTTTGTTCACTTTCTGAAACTTTGTGAGAGAATCGGGTAAGATGAATTAATCTCGTGGAGGAAATTTCAAGGCAGCCACATACTGCGGCCGTGCTGTGAGTATTGTTGAGTCTTTTAATCACATCTACAATGAGAATAAAGGCATGTGGCCCAGTCAAGTGATTTAAGTTGTGAATTTGCCCAGAAAGGGATCTTGGGTAATGTTGGGCCTTCAAAGAGGGAAGTGGAAGAAGACCTCGTTGCTAAGAAGATTAGCGCAAGCGGAAGCCATGGACACTATGGAAGGACACTAGGACTTCAGGGGATGTGGAGAAGTAGCAAAGCCCTGCCCTTCGCAAGCTCACAATTGTCAACATGAAAGCCTTTGTTTTGAGAAGTCCCACGGCACCCTCCTGGAGA
Organism: Octomys mimax; assembly: GCA_002564305.1. NCBI lineage: Eukaryota > Metazoa > Chordata > Mammalia > Rodentia > Octodontidae > Octomys > Octomys mimax. The sequence continues at coordinate 8,594 of NDGM010957302.1, read as the reverse complement.
GTAGTTGCCTAGAGAATTTTCTTCTGTGAACGTGGTTCACATGTTTGGCTGTGCAGGGCCTTAGAGACCTATACAGCCATGAGGAAGCATGGTTTATATTTGAGCTGGTAGCAGACCCTGGCATCATCAAATTGATGGTAGTTCATGTATGTGCAGAGTGGAAGGGTTTCAGGGTCATGGAATCTGCTGGGCAGATTTCAGAAGGAAATCTGACAGGCCTCTGGCAGAGGTGTGTGTGATTGCAAACACAAAGCCTGTAATGCAACTGAGAGGTCATGCTGGCCCAGCGCCAAGCCAGCCACCGAGACAGGCTGTGGCGGTGCACGCCTGTAATCCCCGTGCTGGGGAGGCTGAGACAGGTGGAGCGCTATGAGTCTGAGCTACACAGTGAGACTCCGTACCAAACAAATAAATAAAAGAATGCAAAAGAATAATTTTGTCTCAGAAGAAAAGGAAGTAACTACAGCACTGTCCCTAGCTTGTTCTGTCTTTCTCATCTTGAACCCTAACCCACATCTGCTCCTGTGTATTCAACTGTCACATTTCTTCCCCCCTGACAGCTGCTGAAGTATTTGGACATCACTTCCCTTCTGCCATTCTGTCACTTTAGCATCTAAGACAAATGTGATAAAATACTAGTGAGATGAATGGCATAGAATAGAAAGTGGATGTGCGATGAGTAATTTTATGTGTCAAACGATCTGGGCTAGGAGATGCCCAGACATTAGATTAAACATTTATGCATGTGTCTAGGAGGCTATTTTCAGAAAAAGATTAACATTTGGATGGGAATACTGAACAAATCTGACTATTCTCCCAGTGATGGTGGGTGTCATCCAGCTCATAGGGAGACAGCACAAAACAAGGGGCATGGTGAGGTTAAATTCTTTTCACATTGTCTCATTTACTCTTCTTTTGTTGCTGGGACAAAATACCTAATACCCAAAATTAAGGAAGGAAAGTTTTATTCAGCTCCCAGTTAGTGGAAGTTTCAGTCCTTACTTGGCTGGCTCCAAGGCAGAGTGACACACAGCACACAGCAGCTGTTCATGGCTCCAGCAAAGAGTAAGACTGTGGCAGCAGCTCAGGCAGCTAGCTAGCTCCCCTCCCCTCCTCACACTGTAATGCAGATTATCCACCCCAGGGCAGGTGCAGCATTCACACCTGCAATCCCAGCATTGGATCAAGAATGAGTCATAAACTTCAGAAGCCACCCCATGACTGCATGAGGCTTTGGGGGCCATGTAGACACAAACCTTAACACATATTCTGTCACCACCTCTCCCTTCCCTGTCCCTGTCTTTGTCTCTGTCTCTGACTCTGACTCTCTCTTTGTCTCTGTCTCTGTCTGTCTGTCTGTCTGTCTGTCTCTCTGTCTCTATCCACCTCCCTCCTTCCCTCTCTCTTTCTTTGACCTGAGATGCCCCTAGGTTTTTCTGCACTTAGACTGGGGGTTACACCTTCAATGCTCCTACTTCACAAATCGGCAGATTTTGTCTGAGGTTTACACCACTAACTTCCCCGAGTCTCCAACTAGCAGATGCTGAAACTTCTCCACACCCATACTGATGAGCTAATACCTTGTAATGTATCTCATTATGTATAAAGTATTGATTCCCTTTCTCTGAAGAGGCCACAGTAACATGGATATTTGCATGAGTTTGTAGGTCTCACCCTCTATGAGTATTTTGGTTCTTGACATAAATTTGAGGAATTTAATGTCTTATTGATTTGAACATCATTTAGATGGTTTTATTTGGTACATAAGCATCTAAGTTGTCCACTAAGATTTATTAAAAACAATATTGGAATTATCTCACTTCATTGAAATTTCTTGCTTCATTTATCACCATGGCAATGACAGTCATCAAAGAATAACAGTTTAGTTGTCTGAAGCTGACTTGTTCAGGGGCATGATTTACTCTGAGTTTTACTTCCATAAACACTTTAGGTTTTGTGCTTGAGAAAGCAAATGCTCTTAAATTTTTTTATCATTAGATTTTTTTTCAGAGAGATCATCAGAGAATTTTGAAAATAACGGTACCTTGCTGTGCTCAGAGCAGCCCCCATGAGCCCCTCCACATCAGGGGCCATGACCTTGGGGTAGAGAAAGCCAGCAGTGGGAGGACCGGTTCCTCCTCCACCACACCTCGCATTGCTGCTGACCTTGGGCATCAAGACTTCAGATTGCCTGAGGCCATTATATGCTCATAACTTGGATTCTTAAAACATACTGTGGTGGACTGACAACTAATGGGCAACTTGTAACACCCAGACGAAATGAGCTAGCATGGCCCTGGATATGACTGGCCCACCTGAGGGCTGTTGCTGGCAGCATCACAGGCAGAGCTAGAGAGGAAGTAGAGAGGCTTTTAGGAAAGATGTTTGGAAATCTGTTGGATGCTGCTTTTCCTGCTGAGCTATTCTGCTAGAGGACCTTGTCATGCTGGTAGCATCACCTCCTGGCTCTTGAGGAGAAGGCGGTGGACTGCTGAGTCTTCTAGAGAAGTTTGTCGCATTGGTCTTCCTGATGGGACCTCAGCTTCCCTCATCACTGGAGGAGCTCTGGACCTCACCTTTGCTGAGGATGGCTGTGGTACTTTTGAGGGAACTCTGGTACTTACCTCGAGCACTGCTTCCTGGCTCCAGGTCAGATCCTTCACCCTCCTGGGATAGGCTTTCCAGCTTCGCCACTGACCTTTTGCCTTTCCCAGGGCAGATCTGTGAATCAGGCCTGAAGGGGGCATTGTCATTGGCTCTAGCCTGCAGGTGGACCAGTGGGTGGTATAGCTATGGGCTCTAGGTCTTCAGTTGAACCGATGCAGGACATGACCATGGAATCCAGGCCTTCAGCTGGATTCTTTGGTGTTTAGCGTGTGGGTAGCTTTCCTGTACTCTTTGTATATGATTCTTCGGGTGAATTCTATAAAAGAATTTTGTAAAATTATTCCCCTTGCAAATCCCCGAACTGAGCCATACTCTTTTACATATCTTCTAATCACGTGCTTCTGCTGCACCCTGTGAAATTCATTCTTGGAGACACATGCCTTTCATGAGGACACTGGTTCTCATGACTTTATCAAGATGTTCATTTTTTTTTTTTCCTGAAGCTAAGGTTGTTCATTTTGAATCCACTTTTAGACTTACATCTTACTGGGTCAAACCCTAATGTACTTAATGACTGGCCTTGTTCAAACCCGACAAAAATCTTCATCCCACTCTATTCTGCTCCACTCCTCCGCATTGGCTGTTGTGTTCGACCTGTCTCCAGCAGCAGAGATTCAGTTCTGACAATTAATTACTGTGGTTGATAGTTTGGTTAATTGTTCCAGTTGCTTTTTCCACAGTAACAGCCCAATCATTTCCATGGTCAGCATGTATAATGATTGTTTCATTTAGAAGCAATTTACTCATTTGGGTCAAAGATTTGACAATTAGCTTCACTGAAATACATTTCTCACACACTATCTAAGCCAATTAAGATGCTCTAAGCGAGGTTGATTTCATGTGTTATACCATTAAGTGTCCCCCTCTGTGAGATGGTTGTAAATTGGCACTATCATGAAAAGAAAGACAAGTCAGTGTACATTTTTCAAAACAATGGTAATTTAAAATGGTATTCAGTAATCAAAAGTTATACTTTACTTTTACACTGTATTTGTTGATCATATTCTAATGGAATTCACACTCACTATAATGAGCATTAATTTTTGTTGTACTGTCTTATAAATTTAGAAGGTACTGACATTAGGCTAAATCAATGCTGAATTTTTGAGCTATCCAACTATTTATTTGGTGTTTTATTTAAATAGAATCTAAATCAAATTAGTCAAAAATAGAGCCCAGTGATGTGAAAAAGTAAATACTCAGTAATTATTTTATTTTGAATATCCCAGAAGGCGGGCTATCTGACCACAAATATTAAGAAATTGTCAAAGGATCCTACAGTCAAGTTCCACCAGCTGTGTGTTAGTGTTTTTGTGATCCGTTACTGATTTTCTTATTTTTGTTGGCATGTAGGCTTCTTTTACATTAGGCTTTTTTAAATTTTTGATAATTGTTGCTTGTCACACTGGTTTCAGGAAGCAGTGCAAACAGCTTTTATTTGCATTTTATCCAGCTTCCTCAGTGGAAGCAAGTCATGGCGCAACATGAAAACTAGGGTACTGTCCTGGACACACCAGAAAGTAGAAGATTGCCAGCACCACATGGGTTACTCACTGGCCTTTTTTAGAGCAAGGACCATGCTGATTTCTCTCCCTCTTTCAGTCTATGCAAATGCTGGAAACAATCAAATCTTCGTTGTATAATTTTTGATTCCAAGAGTGCTGTAAAATGGGATCAAGCAGCATATGATATTTGGAGACTGATTTTTTTTTTACTCAGCCTTATTTGGTGATGTATCCAAATTATTATGTGTATCAATACGTTGCCTCTCTTACAGATGTTTTATTGTGTCTAACCATTCACTGACTGATGGACATGGTTATGCCTAAGACTGATATCCACAATCATAGATCTTAAGTGAGTGTAAATTTTTGTTCCCCCTTGCAAGTTCACCTGTGGACATCTTCTTCTCCAGCGCAGCCTCACCATTTCTTGGATCCTGCAAGCTTCCCACGGGCTCGTCAGACCTTGGTGTCATTGTTGTTTGAGTACAGGAATCCTGACACATGTGCAACGATAGTTCGTTGGGATTTTGATTTCTGTCCCCTTAATGGCGAATGGTGGGTTCAGTGCTATTTGCTGTCTCTGTGTCCTCTTCAGTAAAATGTCTGTTTTTGCTTCTTTTCTAACCCAATTTCTAAAATTTCATTAGGTTGAGTTTTAAGTAGCTTGCTGCACATTCTAGACACTAAAATTTTATGAGACATATACTTTACAAATATTTTCCCAGCGTATACCTTGTCTTTTTAGCTTCTTATTGGGACTTTATTAGAGCAAAATACTTTGATAAAGCCAAATTTATTTATCAAAACTTCTATTTACATACATTTGTTTAACTATTTGGACATCTTTCTTTCTGTCTTTTCTCTCTCTCTCTCTCTCTCTCTCTCTCTCTCTCTCTCTCTCTCTTACATACCTGAATTAAAATCCACTGGGAGCAAAGCTTACATAAAGGCACCTCCTTGCACAAAGCTCTGTGGCTCCTTTGCCTCTATGTGCAGGTGGACATTTTCTTCTCTGCACATCTCATGATGTTGTGTTAGAGAGCAGCCAATTGGTAGTGTGGCAATCTGGAGATCCCTCCTCCCCTAAACTAGGGCTATCTCTACCTGTTTATCGTTGCTCAGGTTTCCATCCAGATGTTCCGCAAAAGCCTGATGTGCTTCTAGGCAGGGTTGTGGGATGGTCGGGCCATGGGTGTTGTGCTGACTGACTTGCTCTTAGCAGGTGATGGCTGGAAGAGCTGGGCTGCTGGGTCATGGTCTGCACAGAAATCTCCCTTCCCTCTCTGCCTCGTGGCCACCACCATATGAATGGCTCTTCTCCTCCTGGCCTCTCTGCTACCTCCTCATGCATGGGAGCAAGCTGATCATAGGCCGAAAATGCGAGCCAATCTTAACTTCTGCACATTGTGACTGTTGGGCATCAGCTCTCAGTAATGAGAAAGTGACCAAGAATAGTCACTTTTAATGTTGTTGTTATTTATTTGTGTAGTAACATGCATGTTCAACTTTTAAAGTATATATTCATTTCATTGTGGTGCTGAAAACTTGCTTGGTGAACTAAAGGTTAGACAGATTTACTTAAACACGTTGACCTAGTAGGTGTCCTTCGTTGTGTGAGTTTCTATGTAAGTGGGGGTGTCCTCCAGATTACCTCAGCAGATAATTTGCCTTGATATCCCCTCATTGAAAATTTTAAGCTCAGTGTATAAGAGAAGTTAAGGTATCTGTGTATCTTGTCTAAGCATGTGCATATCCATATCATGTGTAAGATTTCTTAGGATTCCAAAAATATTCTAGAGTTTCTAATTTTCTTTCTTTGTGAACACCTCGGCAGAATATTTATTTTTAATTTTTTATCATCCTCTGGTTAATCCCAACTGGGATCTCTGTTAAGCAAGTTTCTCTAATTGTTTTTCACAAATCCTATAAAATTCTGCTGTTTGCACAAAGTAAGCTTCAAATAACCTCAAATAAAAATCAACCTCCAGAGCAAAACTTCTTTTGGAATTCCCAGACAGGCTTAGCCATGACAGTTTTCTATGGCTGGGGCTTTAAAGTACTTCCGCTCTCATTTTGTTCTGACAGTGACTGCTGCGCGGGTTTGGCCCCTGGCGTATATTCAGCGGCATTAGTTTTCAATAGACTGAGTTGGAACTTCAACCTATGACGAATCTGGAAATCAGGGAATGCAGTGGGGTTATAGCTCAGTGGCACAAGCACCTGCCTGCCAAGCACAAGGTCCTACGTTCCAGTCCTGGTACCAAAAAACAAAACAAAACAAAAAACATGTAGGGAATGGAAATGGATCAAGTTTAAAAAGGAAGCTGTGTTCCAGCCAAGGTGCAGCCTCTCCTCTGAATAATATTCCTCAGGTTGCTTCCAGCTTTGAACCAACTTAAAAGTTCTTAATGCTAGAACTGAATTAGAAAAAGTCAATTTAGTCATTTTTGGTGAGTATCTTCATTACTTTTGTGGAAACAATAACTTCAAAACTTCTTATTTTGCTATTTTATGACTTTTGACATCCAGATTATATCTTAATAACAGCCTCGAACATATTGTCAAAAGAGTCTGGCTGAAATCTTGCTCCATTTAAATCAGCTATCCGTGGCAATGAGCCTAGTACATTGAACAAAATGCCTTAGCTCCGTATTTAAATATGCAACCTTTTGACCCTAGACCCTCATTAAAGCGTGTCTAAGGCCCATCCAGATAGCTCAGCTCACTGGAGCGCCTGCTCAGGCAGAGCACAGTGGCTGGGGTCGATCCCGAGTGTGTGCTGGCCGCCCCGGTGTGTGCTGAGTCAGCAACTGAGGCTGAACGTGGTGGCGCTTGCCTGTAATCCCAGCGTGTGGGAGGCTGAGAACAGGAGAATCAGAGTCCGATCTGTGTAGTGAGACCCTGTAGACCCTGTATTAAATACATTTAATATTCTGTTCTCTCGATGAGTTTCTGAGATCTTAATTTTTATGTTTGCGGGTATAGATTTATTGTTATTATGGCTGTTTGGAGTTCTATATGCCTCACTTATTAGTATGCCAGGTTCTTTTTTCATGTTTGCAATACGTTCTGCTAGTACTTCTATAAATGGTCTGTTTATGTCATTCGTGCTGTCTCCCACTGCTCCATTGACACCTATTATGCTTATATTATTTTTCTTTGCATCATCTTGTAGCTGCTGAACTGTTATTTCCTGGTTCCGTATTAGTTTTAAGAAATCTTTCTTTTCAAGTTCATCAGCTGCATCACTGTCTTCCAATCTTCAGTTTTGTTCAAGTACTTCTTCTAGCTTTCAATGGAGCCCTTAATTTCCTGGATACCTGTTTGAATCTGTTTCATGCTTTCTAATTCTTTCCTGTATTGTTCATTCAGTGTTTCCATCATTTTTCTGTTTTCCTGTTTTGTTTTTTTTGACCTATGTCTTCTTTAGCTGTGCTGAGCAATTCTTTTACAATTGTATTTTTTTTTAAACTGGAGAGATTATTTCTGATCGTATTTCTTCTATTGCCTGATGGCATTATTTCTTTAATTCAGATGCTACCATTTAAGAAATTTTAGGTGTGTGATTTCCAAGTTCTTCTATGTTTTTGTCTCCCGGAATTGTTCTGCATGGGCTAAAGGATTGAGGTTGCCTTTTGCTTCTGTGTTTTGGCATTTTTGAAGCTCTGAGTAATTGCCAAGACTTCTGCCTACTAGGATAGTCAGGAGAGTAGTGAGGCATGTGTCGGTAGGATTTTTGCTACAGTGCGTAGCAGGGCAGGACTCACGAAGGCTCTCACTTCTAGTGGGCATGACTAGCCCACACTCAATGAAACATCAGTGTATGTGGCGGGTGTGGGGGACAGATTCACCAGGATCCCATTCGCTCCCCGCACTCCTCCTAAATTCTTAAAAGGTTGGACCAGCACCAGAATAAACTCAATGCCTGAGCACTGGTGACTAAGGTCAGAGCTCAGCCTCCCAGAGGCTGCCCAGAGCCTGCCAAAGTTCTTAAATTGTGCCAGTTAAGACCATTTTTATAACTACTCTCCTTTCTCATTTGTTATCCATTCAATTCATCTTGATTCCAGGAAAATAAATTTAAAAAATGGGAAATCATTTTTCCTTGTAGCCCATAGAGTAGCAGTAGCCTACTGGTAATAGGATTATCATTTTCTTTAAATATAACCAGGTCATTTAATCTATTCAGATTACTTATTTTTAAGCATCTGTTTTCTAAAGCCATTTGTATATAGTTCTTGTTAGGTTTTGGACTGGGAAATAGCAGCATTCCCTCCGTTATCATGGAAGTTACACTCCAGACATCCCTGCAATAAGTAAAAATCAGCAAAGTAGAGACACTGTATTTGTTTTATATAAAGTAGAAACACTGTATTTGTTATATATATATATATATATATATATATATATATATATATATAT
>NDGM010957286.1:0-18581 GCA_002564305.1 Octomys mimax | reverse complement strand
GAACTCAGGCCCTTGTGCTTGCCAGGGAAGTGCTTATTCCACTGAGCCATCTCCCCAGTCCCTTGCATGTATACATAAATTGATCTCTTTCACAGCTTTCTTTTGTCGTTTTGCTCATCCCAGTTTTTCCTTCCCATTGAACAAGTTCTTTCACTTTCCCAGTATCTATTGTACCATCTCACTTCAGAAAATATGGCTATCATCAAGAAATCAACCAATAACAAATGCTGGTGGGGCTGTGGGGAAAAAGGACCCATCTGCATTGCTAATGAGAATATAAATTGGTACAATAACTATGAAAAGCTCCTGCTTAGGCAGGTGCAGGGACCAGGATTCAATCCCCAGTGTGTCGTGTGGACCCTGCCCCTCGGGCTTGCTGAGACGACCATTGAGACTGGGTGTGGTGCCGCATGCCTGTAATCCCAGTGTTTGGAAGGCTGAAAACAGGAGGATCACTATGAATCGATCTGTGTAGTGAGACCCTGTAGACTCTGTACTAAATACCTAAAAACAAACAAACCAAAAAAAACCTATGGAAATCAATATGGAATTTCCTTAAAAAACTAAAACTGGATGTCCCATTTAACCTAACTATCCTCCAAAGAGTTTAAAGTACTAAACCACAGTGATATACCCGTGTTTAGCACAGTGATGTATGAGAGTACACAGCACAATTTATAAGAGCCAAATCTTGAAAACAGTTCACATGCCCATGAACAGATGAATGGATAAAGATGTAATGTATTTTTTATACAATGGAGTATTACTCCACAATAAAGAAAGATAAGCATGAGTCATTTTTAGGTAAATTAATACACCATGAGACCTTAATTCTAAGTAAAATAAATTGAACACAAAAGTTTAAAGATCACATTGTTTCTCTTGAGTGTGAATCTTAAAAAGTAAATAATGAGCAAGACAGAGAACAGATATTGAGAAGTAGGAAGGACATGTTCAAACAGAAAGGAGAACAAGAGAGAGAAGAGGGAGAAAGGAAGGGAAAAGGAAATTTTTAAAGAAAATGGAAAAGGGGAATGGAAACAAAGCTTTTGTAAATAGAGAAGAGAAGAAAGGTTGAAGAGAGGAGAGGGGAATGGGCAAAATTGATTAAAACGTATAATGAGCAGGTACATTTTTTTTTCGGTACCAGGGATTGAACTCAGGACCTTGTGCTTGCCAGGCCAGCATTTATTCCACTGAGTTATCTCCCCAGCTCCTAGTGCAGGTATAATTTCCCTATGATGAACATGATCATTGTCAAACATATAACAATAAAAAAAATTCCTAAGGCCTTGAGAATGCTTACATCTAGCCTTCTACATTGGGGAAGATGGAATCCTTCATCTTTAAACTCAAATACCCCTAATTCTCTGAGATGAAATCTACTGATCTCACAAATGATCTCTCAGGACCCTTCATATGCCTCTTGTGATTCACATCACAATTGACTATTTGATATTTAATTGTATAATGTATTGTTTAATTTCTCATGCATCCAGTGGAATATATAAGATCTCTGAGGGCAGGAACTATATTATTCATCATTGTATTCCCAGAATCTAACAGAGGGCAAAGGGTAGAGGAGAAATCTAATAAACAACTAAATAAATACATTAAATGCTAGTGTCAGATAGAACAAAAGCTTACATTGCATTTGGCAATAATAGATCCTGAGGCCTGAACAGGAAATGATTCTACATAGCAATGAGCAAGGAAGTTAGGTCAGGTTATGATAAAATTCAGCTGGAGGAGACTAGAATTTCCATCATTTGATCCAAGCCCTGTAACTTATTTATATGTCTAGAAGTTTCTAGAAACTATCTGGAAAGTATCATCCTTAACGCTAGAGCTCTTTTTACTCCTCATAAAGAGAACACTCAAATCTTGTTTCATTGTGGCTTAGAGAATTAATTATTTTACCAGTAATGTTATTTCATGGAAATATTATTTTTTATCATTAAGCAAATCCCTGGGAGTATTGGAACTTTAGTGCAAGGATTTTTCCATGAAACTGTAGTCACTCATGGTGATTCTTGGTAGCATGTACATTACTCAATTATTCAACTCACTCTAGGTTTTCTCCTCCAAGCCTTTGCAGTGGTCAAGATGAGTCTAAGAGGTTAGTACAATACCTGTAGTAGTAAAGCTTTCTCAGTCAACTAGAACACATCAAGATGTACCTGTTCAAAAGAGTTTGAGTGGGATGGACAGCTACAACCTCAACTCTAGTCCCAGCATAAGGTGGAGCCAGTTTCCCTCAGATTTACCTTATGGAAAAAATTGATAGATTATTGTCATTCAAAATGGGACCTTCTGCTCTTATTTTCACTCTCTGGAATGAAAATTTCCATTTTCCTCTTCATTGTCATTCCATAGATTCCTGAAGATATACGAGGCTCCTACTGTATTCAACAGCATCTCCTGGAATTCCCTTGCTTATCAACATGTGTCCCACAACCAGGACATTGCTGGTACAAGAAGACTTGGGAAAAGTATCAAAAGTAGAATCATGACTGTCTTGAATAAGTCTGGCACTAACAGAAACGCAAAAAACTGTTAGAGGGGAAACATCTGTGAAAAGAAAGGTGGACCAGTCATAGTACTGATAAGAAGTTCAGAAATGCACATCCTCTCCAATGTGAGTAATTTGAGCTATTCATTTGCAGGGTGTGGGCAAGTGGCTGGCAGATATAGGTATAAAAACCTTAACAACATCTTCCAAAAATCATAATACAAATAGAGGATCATATTAGGAGACCAAGTCCCCAGATAGCTTGAGAAAATAAAAGATTCCTTGTCTAATAAGATAGCAGAATTTGTTTTGACAGAGAACTGATGCAAGGGGTAAAAGACATCATTTTGAGATATCTTGCAGCTATTGTTGCCGGTCAGTCCACTATGAAGTCCAACTGTGATGACCCTTGTTCAGGTGTCCGTTGTCCTTGACCTGAGCACAAATGCCTATGGACAGGTTACATGAAAATGTAACTTGGAAACTTCCAAAATTCTCATAGGCTGTGGCAAGAGATTTAACAATATATCTCTTCTTGGACTTTCTGGGAACAGAAGACACCAGAATCTGACACTTGCCCTGAATTAATATCTATCAACTTGTGTTTGAAGGTATAAATTTTGATTGCAGAAAGCCAGAATTAGAGATCTACCTAAACGTAAGATTTGACTTAAATTTCACTCAATCAAATCCTCTGCTATAATTAGAACCATATCTGGAACTAAGATAAATCATTTCTTTCTTGAAGAACTTGAGTACAAAAAACAATAATATATTGCTATTGGTAACTCTAGAAATCGTTGGCCTTCCTGGATTGTATATGGAGTCTTCTATTTCAGAACTGCATTGTCCTTGGCAGGGGTGGGGATGATGATTTAATTTCTCACCAATCATAAAGGTCATAGCTGATACTCCTACAGCAAATAACAAAAGCATAATAAATGTATTTAATCAAAGTTTTGTGTGTCACAAGACATTTCATAAGTAAAAAACCCAAAGCTACTTGGAAAGCTCTCTATTTTTATGGAGCAGGGGGACAGCCATGTAAAAATATGATTTGGACAAACAGGATATGACCTGATTCTAGCAGACTGAAGGGGGAAAGCCAGCGAAGCCTGTCTGTTCAGATTCTCCTTGGCTTCTCTGAAAAATCTTATCTCTTAGGAAAAGGTCAAAACTCCTGGAACAAGATCTTATGACCTACATCAGATAGAATAGGTCCTACACAGACAGGTGGGAGAAGCTTGGAGTAATATTTTAGGTTTTGTGGCTAACTTTGGGAAAGACAAATTCTAGTAACTATGACCTCCCTCAAAGAAGAAAGTGGAACAGAAAAAAGACAGTAGGGAGAGGGTAAGAAAGAGACTTTGAATCTGAGGCTAACTTTTCTTCAGGTCAAAGTACTTGGCTCAATGCTTCAGAATATTATGTTCTGGACTGGAGAGATAGCTCAGCAGTCTAAGAACCTGCCTGCCAAGTTCAAGGACCTGAGCTCAATCTCTAGGACTGCATGTCATGCTGGCCCAGAGCTAAGCCGGTCACAGAAACCAGGCATGGTGGTGCACACCTGTAATCCCAGTGCTGAGGAGGCTGAAATAGGAGAACCACTATAAGTCTGAGCTACATAGAAAGACCCTGTACCAAATAAATTTTTTAAAAAGGAGAATATTGTATTTTGAGCCTAATTACTTGCCTGCATCATGCAGTTTCCTTAGGTCGGATATGATTCAAGATTTTCACCACCAAGATCTTCCACTTGAATTTCTTGTAATTCCCTTAGAAGACATATGTTTTAGATGGGCCTATATTCCCCAGACAAAAAGCTCACCCAAGACCAGATCAAGCAAATAAATCTAAATATCAACTATGTTCCACTAAATAGTCCTTCATTCATTAAATGCTCAGTGGACTTTGGTGGTAATTTCAAATAACATATAGTTAAATTTAAAAGTTAGACCAAATCCTATGACAGGGTTTTTACAGGGACCCAGACTGCAAAAGATAGGCTGAATAACTTTAGTGGGTGTCTCAGTTACTTTTCCCTCATTGCTAAGACAAAATACCAACATCTAGAATTAAGGAAGGAAAGGATTACTTAGCTCACAATTTGTGGAAGTTTTAGTTCATACTCAGCGGGCTCCAAGGCAGAGTAGCACATGGCAGAGGGTGGCAGCAAAACAGCAAGAGCAAAAAGGAAGGAGCAGTGGCCAGGGTGGTAGAGAGTAAGCCTCTTTCCCTTCCTCATACTACATTCAGACTATCTGCGCCAGGGTGGGTGTAGCACTCACTCCCATAATCCGAGTAGCACTTAAACCCATAATCCCAGCATTGGATCACAAATTAATCACAAACTCTAGAAGCTGCCCTATCACTACATGAGGCTTTGGGAGTACACCTCAATACAAATTATAACAATGGGCTTATGCCAGTGTTTGGTAATAAAATCACAAGTGTCAGTCCCTCCAGCCCACCCTTCTATATACACTCATATATCTGAAGACCAGAATAGTGCAGGATAGAGTTTTTAAAGAGTAATTTCTGGAGCAGTACCAAAGTTACCAGGGCATTAGTTAGAAAAGCAGGTGCTTCAGCCCCAACCAGGAACCATGAAGGTGAGGCCCGGCTATCTGCTTTAATGGATCTTTCCAAGTGGATCACCTGCTGAAGTTTGAAAGCCACTGCTACACTAGGACTAAATCCATACTCACAGAGACTGTGTGATCTTGAGCAAATTAAATATATCTCCTGCCTTGAGTGTCCTCATCTATGAAAAAGGGAAAAATAATAATAAACCCTCACCAGAGGACTGTTGTGAGGATCAAACAAAACAATGTCAACCACTCAACACATTATCTCTAACACTACAGTTTTGACGTAAATACTGATGCACTTTTTTAACTTCTATTTCCCCCTAAGACTCACAGATTATAGTTCAGTGATAGCTTTCATTACCCAGAACAGAGCTCCAAGCTCTACTTTACCTCATAGCCTTTGCCTGTAACCAATACACACTCAAGCGGGTGTCTAAACCTCCAGATCACATTATGACAAATGAGTAGAATGCACTGACAGTGTTCAAGATAGCATTGCTGAAGAAATCTCTTGCCATATTGAGTCTTTCTAGTCCAGGCTAGAACTTTCCACTGGCTTGGTTACCATCAGGAAGAGATGCCTAAGAAACTAGAGACTGCACAGTTCCCATGAGTGACAGCACACCTGAGGATAACGCCAAGTCCCCAAGGCAGTGACCCCATTTTGCTGGCCTTAGAATCATACCTCTTTTGACTTTCTCATCATTATGTAACTTAACCACATGTCGCTGGCATCCTCTGAACTCACTTCAGAGGCTAATTGGCTTGTTTCCTTGTGTTTCTTATGCTCAAAAGAAAGCCATCCTCCGCATGTCTCAATGTCCCAATGTCCCAACCACAGAACAAGGGATTCTACCCTCACCATTTGTCATGGTGCAAGCAACCAAATGTCACCTCAGTAAATATTAATGGAAATGAATTGACTAAAGAAACCAAAGTCCCATGGGACATATGGAATTACACTAGACTCTGTGAACAATAGAGTGATAATGGTAATAACCTATGTCTGAGGAGAGTTTTTCAGAGAACTGAAAACATGTTACAATTAAATGCCATGTAATGCTAAATTTATTAGTGGGTAATTGAGCACAGCCTTAGCAAAGCTCAGGCTGGACAGTACCACCCCTGCCAGTGGGACACTATTGTTCCCATCACCACCAAATGAGTACCTCTGTCAACAAAAAAATACAGCAGTTCTGGATACAAACTTAGATGAATCACATTAAGGTTACCTCAAAAATACTGAAGCTAAAAATATAGCTTTCTATAACATGGAGAGATAATCTACAAGGCATGGTATTTTTAAGAATAGCAGTAGTAACAGTAGGAGTGCTATCTCATATAACGGAGTTCAAATATTCTTTTCAAATACATTTTAATCTCAAAGCCAAGTGCACTGAACTCATCCTTGTGCTTGATCCTCAAGAATGCTGCAGGAAACACAAAAAAAAGGTTTAAAAGGCCCATAAGAATGTCAAGTATATAATTCCATTACGGTACCACATGAAAATGATACAATATCAACATGATAATGAAACAAAAATAAAGTTCCATCATGCCTGGATTAGAGAACACATTTAGCAAATGAAATTCAGATAAAAACATAACTGCTTGTAGCAACTATGAGGAATTTAAAAAGTCATCCACAAAACACGTTACAAGTTTATGTATCTAACTAGTTGAATGTGGTCATTTATATATGAAAACTATAAAGAAGCAAACCTGGAAATTTGCAACTTAAAATCATAGCTGAATAACAGTTTCAGATGGCCCAGCATCAGCATTCCACAAGAACACCTCTGCAGACCCAGAAGATGAAATTTCACAGCAAGAAAACTGGATTTTTAAACTCTTACAGGATCTTGCAAAGGTGCTATTAATTAAGAAGCAGACTGGGAAACCTACCTTTTGATTCATCATTCTGTATGCATTGAAAGTGTGCCCTATTGTCCCCCAAGATTCAGGAACTCGATATCTACATCAGTCACAACATTTGACAGCTGACCTCCTAGTGCTAGCACTTTTTTTAAAGAAAAAAATAAAAAGAAAAGAAAAAAATAAAAATAAAAGAGTTTTGAGACAGGCTAGTAGGAGAGTAACAATACATACATTGTATATTGTTATCTTCATAGTCATTACTTACAGTATGAGATATAGGCATAAATATTGGCACAAATGTTTCTTTTCAATTAGCTAAGAAACTATATAACTATCTTAACTATGTTGCATGTATAATATATATAACATTTTACATTTCATATTTATAAAAATAGTTACACAATATTTGATATTTAATTACTTGATTTTAAAATATTTAATATTTGTAAAATATTTATAAAATATAAATCTATATACACAAGATAGCCAATATGTATTTATTTTATAATACATATTTTTAAGTTCCAAGGCATGAAAACCTTTGCCAAATTTCACACAGGTTGTAGAAACAGAAAGAGGTTGTAGACTCTAATTATGAAACTCTCAAGCAGGTAACTGCTAGATTATACCAGTACCCTTATATTGTGATAAGTAAATACAGAGGAATTAAGAATAGCATGTAGTCAGGGCTGGCGAGATACCTCAGTGGTCTAAAGCACCTGCGCAGGCAAGCTTAGGCAAGTGCACAGGGACCAAGGTTAGACCCCTAGTGTGACATGCTGCAACAGCCCCACCCCCAGGGTGGGCTGAGCAGGCCATAAAAAAAAGAAAAAAGAATAGCATTAACATCAAAGGAGACTTTGTCCTGGATATGATGGAAGAGGTGGAGGGGAAGTAAAGAAATGAGAGCACTAGGAACAAATGCATGCTGGAAATTTTTGTGCATTCCATCCCTTAGAATGTCAAAACAAGGACACATGGAAAGAAATTTCCATCTTTGCCCTGAAGAGGTATCCGTAGCTGAAACATCACCAAACCACTGAGAAAGCAATACAGTCAGAGACGATCCCGTCTATCTATTTGAGGACACAAGGAAGAGAAAAAGAAACATGAAGATGTAAACTGCTTAGGAATGGGAACATATATACATCATTAAGAAAACGCAGAAAATAAAAAGACTTTTGAAAACAATATTTATTATAAAAACCAACATCTGGAAAAAGTGGTCTGAGATTCTCATTTAAATATAGAAAATTGAACTCCCAGAGACAAAAAGAGAATAATCACCATGAATAAATTAATTGAGGTGAAAAGTTAACAGGAAGAGAAAATCATGATGGAGTTAGAAAATACTTCCAAAAACTAGAAAAGCATTAACAGAGTATAAAAAAGGCATAACTGACTTTCAAGAAATTAATCAGTTATATATGAAGAAAACTTTCATAGTTTGAAAATGTAGGCAAAAATTAAAATGACAAAAGCAAATGTAAAACATATATAATAGAGATCAAATTTTTAAAAATAGGACAATTGGAATAAACATAATATCAAGAGTCATAATAAGCACTCCCTCCAGCAAAAATAAATACAAGTATTTTGATGAAACATCTTACCACATTTCAAGAAAATCAAAAGAAGAAACAAATGCAGGTCCATCTCAAAATTTATGACAGAATAAAATTTTAATGTTGCATGATTTTAGGTAGCAACAAACTTTGTAATCCCACACAAAGTACTGACTATCATGTTTTAAAGAGGACAAAGTTGTAAACCAAGAATATTATACCCAGCCAGGTTATCTTTCTGAGTAATGGAATAGATAAGTAGTCTTGGACTAATGAGAATGATATATCATCTCTTTGTCCATCTTTTATAACTATAATTCACTTAGGAACTCAGCATAAGGAAATCATATCAAGAACGAACTGCCTGTTAGTTCAGAGGACCATGCTTGACCTGATGACTGGGAATCACTGGAGGCCATGGGAGACAGACTTTCTCTCATAGTGAGAAATCTTGAAATTTTTATTGTGACACACTGAGAATGTAGCTCAGTGGTAGAGTGTTGGCTTAGCATGCATGAGGCCCTGAGGCAGTGAGACCCCAGCACCAGGAGATGATAGATAGATAGATAGATAGATAGATAGATAGATAGATAAGCAGACAGATAGATAGATGATGAATTATTACTCTGAATTATTCAGATTCAAAAAATCATTCAGGAAAATAAAATTCATAGGTCCAAACAAACAAATAACATGATAAAAAATATTTTAAAAGCATGTTACCACCATTTAAACAAACTAAGAGAAAGAAACCATGTGGCCTTATTTAGTGGATGTATGGGTAGAATTTTTTTCCCTTTTTTTATTCACTACTTTTTCTTTAAGGAGTTTGTATTATTTAACAAAAACTAATTAAAAGAACTATTTAAAAGAAAAATAGCATGCTCAGAATTCATCTCACTTTAGCAAAAAGAATCAATATCTCTGGCTTCGCTCTGCAGGCGTTTGAGCTTTCCAAGTATCTATTTTAAAGAAGTAGGACGCTGCTTCCGGCTGGTTCTGTTCTCTGCACACTGGCTGGCACACTGAGGGGGTTGGCTGCAAGGTCTCTATGGCCTCTGTTCAAAAATGCAATGAGTTTTCAGGTTCAGGAAGCTTGGCCTGAGCAGCCGGTGTCTCCTACTGGTCAGGCTTGCCCTGGGAGGCAGGTCTTGTCAGTCGGGATGCTTTTCAGGTGTTCACTTCCCTGACTGTTAAAAACATAACTGTTTCTTCTAATTACAAAAGTAGCCCATGCTTATATTAGAAAATTTGGGAAACTCTAAAATATAAAGGAAAAAAATAGAAAATTTCCTAACATGGAGATTTCGAGTCATGATTTTTCATTTCCAAGACTGCCGGAGGCAAGTCATTTTGGAGAGGGGACACCAGCATATCCTGGGGCTGCGACAGTTTCCATGGCTCCCCTTTGGAAAAGAGACAGACCAACTTAAGCAAGCTGACGCACAAGGATTTGAGGATTCCTTATCCAAGCTGTCCACACACTCCAAACTCAAATAAAATCTATACAATAGCACCAGAAGGGCATTTCATAAATTCTCAAGGTTTATCCAAATGTTACTTGTAATACCAAATGGGTTGGTATCTCAGTATTGTCATGATCACATAAAGGGGAACTGGTTTCCAAGGAATATTTTATAAATTCCCTGCCATTGGAGGTGTTGATGCCATTTCAGCTTTTCTTTGTTTGACAGGCGGCTCTCTGGCATTTCATCTCCCACAAGGATCTGGCAGGGCCCACGGTTGATCCTGGCAGGCACATCCATCGTTTCAGGAATGTGCTGCTCCGTTCACAGCACCACACATTTATGGATGGTGCTCAGATTTGCTTTGACCTCAGATAAGAATGTGTCCTCCAATGCTACATGTTAAAGCATATCACAGTGAAGAAGTCTTGCCTTCCAAAAAGAAGGAGTGAAAGTCTCGCATTGTCACATCCATCTGGACCCATAAATACTGCTTTCTCATTGTTGTATGCTTCATCTGCCCAATCAAGATGTATAAGGCATTGGAGTGAAGCTTCTAGGAAAAAGACAGGAGGAGAAATATCAGGGTGGAAGGTGAGAGGGGCTAGAGATTTTTCTACCTCCTTGTTAGATTCGTATATCTTCAGACAAGGCCTTTAGCCTGTTACCTTGATTCTGGAAACCCCTGTGCTTAGGCTTTCTGAAAAACGCACCCTCCCAACCTGCTAGCCACTTCCCTAGGTTTTCTATCCTTGTCTCTACTCACTCTTCCTTTCCTGTCTAGCTGTAACACTGCCATAACCTTCCATTTCAGGAGAACCAAGTTCTTGTCTAGTTTGCTCCTATCTCCTCAGTACTGAGAGTAATACCTTGCACTTAGTAGATGCTCTCTAAATATTTTCAAATGATGAGTGAATGAATTGCTGACAATTTCCTGAATACAATATATCTTTTCAAGAAATATATTCTCATGCTCAGAACCACCCACCATTACTCAGGCATTTCCTGGAGTAAGATTTGTGGGCCTACCTACAATTCCAAACCCAAGGTCTCCGTTTTCTTTTTAAGGGGATGCTCAAGTATCATCAGCCATGGAATCAATGTTCATGCAACCATCAGGTCTTCAGGCTGTCCTTTATCCTTCCAGCCTCTTTATAATCAAAAGAATTATAGGGTCTGGCCAACGAGCATTTTCCCAGCTCTCTTCAAGGGACCTACATGTCCATTTCAAATACTTTTAACTTTCTAGGAAATCTTCCCAATATTTCTCCTTGGGGACCTGCCCATTAGCTCAGTTGGTTAAGTGCCTGCTTAAACACAGCAGTCAGGCTCAGGATGCTGTGGTTCGATGCCCACATCCTCAAGCAAAACCAGACCTGCCCTGAAGGCATCCTGAGCCCACAAAAAAAAAAAAAAATCCTTCCCAATATTTCTCCTCCATCAAAAAACTGAAAAACATGATACAGTTCTAATTCCAGAAGATCACTACCACTGGAGGGTCAAATAACTCATCTTCAGGGCCTCAGTTTTGCTTTTGTTGAGGGTGATATAATGATATTGAAAAGATTTGGGAAAATAATATACAAGAAAAGATCTCGGTGCAAGGTTTGTGACCCAAAAGAAAAAAATGAGAAGAGGGGAGTTACACTGAAATGTTTTCTAACTCCCATTTACAGAATTCACTGACATTCACATCCGGGGACCAGGATATGGAAAACCGCAGCAAAACAAGCATGAGGCAGGACTTGCCGCTGCAAATGAACCATGGAAGAGATGACAGAAGGAGGCCTTACTAAACTTGGAAACTGACCACACAGTCTAGAGGCAAAGCATAGAAAGGGAGGAGACAGACAATGACATAATCAAGCACTGCCCCACCCCCCAGAGCAGGGCTGAAAGGTACCTCACAGCAGGTAAACAATGTTCAAAGGCCCAGGACTTAGGAAAAGAGCTTATAGGAAGTTCTTTATGCAACCGTCAATTCTTGCACCCTGGGCACCTTGCTTGCCTAACCAGAGTCCCTGCTCTTGCAGTGGGCACCAATCTCAGAGAACATCGTCAACCACCCTGTCACAGCCCTCATTTCCTGGTGCGTTGGTCTCTACACCATCAGTGCCTGTGTGACCTGGACCAAGATTCACACAGTTCAAAGTCTGGTAGCAAAACCCAGGGCGCTGGTGTCAGTTTGTATCCAAACCAATCAGTGCTGTTTTATTCCCGTTAATATTTCACTACCACTTTGCAGTGGAGGACTCTGTTTTGTATTCCAGGCTTCCCCCGAGAGTGCTAAAAGGAGAGAAATACGCGAACCCAGCAATAATCCACAGATCTAATTACCTGGGAAATTCACAAAAGAATGCACCTGGCCCGCGCGGTACACCTGAACGTCTGTAATAGCTTAGATCACGACAGAAGGTAAAATTCATGAATCAGGGTTATCAACAAGAGAAAGAACCTCACACAAAAGCACAGCTCCCTCACAAAGAACTTTACCAAGAACCAGTAGCCCACAAATTCTCTGGTGAGGGTAAGAACTTAGAGAAAATTGATTTCCTTTCCATCATTTATTATTGCGGAGTTTAGTGATGAGTGAAACGATCACTAAAAGGCCACATTGTGATGAACTGAGTATCAGACACACTTAAATTGGAAGCAGTCTTCAGCAACGGGCTAGCTACCGGCTTTATTCTAAGATTGCAGAAACCGAGACACAGGAAGAATGTGTTCCTGTTCCGGCCTGGGGTCCCACAGGATGAACCATGATGGAAACGCTGGACTCAAACCGAGGCATCTTCAAGCATCCTGCTCAGTGCTGAGACCACTTCTACTTACAGATTAATAGCAGCAAGTGAAACGTCCTTGTACCAGCAAAAGAATTAAAACAGGAAAGAAAATGTCTGCTCAGTGTGTGACTCCCTGCGTTCTATCTGGGCACTGTATCGTTCGCCCCCGGGACTCCCTGCTCTGCACCCAGCATCAGCCAGGAGGCTCACCCCCTCCGGATGCCCAGTCCTAGGAAAGGCAGCTTCACCTGTGAGTTGAGTGGTGCTTTCTCAGCGCCTACAAACACTTCCCCATCACCTCTTTTGAAAACAGAGAGCCGCTCTTAAATTTGAGCTGTAAACTGTAGAAAGTGATCCCTGTGATTCAAATTCTTACAAGAAAAACATTTAATGACAAATACCCACACTGCGCAGGGAGACCTGTGCTTTTATGTCATCTAACCTCACAGCAATCATGAACAATAAGCGCCATCAGCTCCATTTCACACGTGAGGAAAACGAGGCGCAGCACCGAGACACTGTCCTGTACATCCTAACTTTAATTGCTATTTCCTTGTTACTGTCTCGGCAGCTTTCAAACTCTGGCTACTTATCCTTCCTGTCATTCATTTCCTAGGGAAATTTCAGTGAGCACGAAAGTCCAAAGCGGCCCAACATCAGCTCTCTGCCCAAGAGGGAGCAGCCTCCAGCCACCCTGGGAGAGGGGACGTGGGCCCAGCCGTCCTTCTGCTCTGCTTTGGCGGGGACCTTAGTAGAAGCTCTCAGCCTTGTTTCCTCAGCAGCAGCATGAAGGACCTGGAGATCTTTACGCTCCCTTCCAGCTCCAGATTTCTGAGGTCAGCTTCCAAAGGCAAAGAGCCGGCTGTGAGGGCTGTGGACACCCACCCCCACCCCCTGCTTCTCCAAAGCGTTGGCTTTCTTCTCCCCGCAGACCCCTTTCTATGTAATGCGCATTTAATCACCCTGTGTCTCCTCAGTCCCTTTAGCCTGACTGTAGGTCCCTCTGATTTTTTATTTTTAACATATAAACTTTTTTTTCACTACGATTTTGTTTCCACTTTTGTAAAAACCCAACTCCAGTTCAGTACAGGCCATAGGGACTCTTTTAACGGACCTTGCGTGCCTCGGCACACCCTCACTGAGCACATGCGCTTCGTAAAGCTCCTCCCAAAGTGGGCACCAAGGCCAGGCGGCTAGAGGTGGAAGAAGAGAGCGCAGGAAAACGAGCGTTTAGGATCATTACAGATAAATGTGGCGTTGCATTCACCCCAAAAACAGACAGCAGAGTTAAAATTCAGGCTTGTCGTGGGCATGTGCGCTACCACACGCGTAAGCAGTTGCAAACTTTAAAATACCTTTAATATGTATGTTCAGATCTACTTCTTCCTGTAGTGCACTTAACATACTGTAATATACTTAATATACAGAGAGGAATTTTTTTCAGAATATGTTCATCTCACTTCATGAAATTGCTTACTTTATTTGTGTTTGGGCATTTATAATTTGTTTCTTTGGCTATCCAAACCACAAACGACATTGCCATGAAATTATTTTAAGACCTGAAAACAGATCAGTACCTAACCTGTCCTGTGCTACGCCTCAGTCGACATGTGTGGAGCAACTCAGCGGGCACAGTAGGAGCCAGTGGCCAGAACTGGTGGGACCCATGGCGGTGGCTTCTCAGTGGACTCCCGTGGCTGGGGTCCACCTGGTCTCACCATGAACTCCCAAGCCTTTTGCCACTAACCCCAAGTTTCCCCTAATTGCAACAAGCCTTGGAAAATTGGTAATGTAAAATCTGAGGCTGATTATTCCACACTGACAATCCGAATTTTCTAGAGCATGACGGACTTCATGAAGTGTTTGAACAGCTCTGTGTCCCCCAAGAAGAAAGACAATTTCCACCCTGTGCCAGGACAGAGAATGGGGGGCATCAGAGAGTTTTTCTGAAGGGAACAATTCCGTTGATTGGAATAGTATTTCGTAAATGCCTGCTTAGTTTTCATAGGTTACAGCTTGTTTGAATGTCCTAACATCCGTTTCACATTTATCTTTGTTGATGTTGCTGTTTTTAAGTGGAACTAATAATCAAGGCTTTTAGGGCAAGTTCATTGTTTTGGGTACAACTGTTCCCCATCCAACTCCACACAAGTACCTTCCCACTATGAGGTGGGAAGAAAAGTTTTAGTTCCTTTCATTATTCCTCCTTTGTCAGAAATCCACTGGTGTGTTTTTGATTTCCAGAGAGAAAAGACTGTTTATAGTTTTGCCTTTATTTTTAGACTGTGTTCTTCAATTCTTCTAACAGTGTATATTGTTACAGCAATCTCAAGTTCTAATTTATTTATTGTTAAGATGCTAATTATGCATTTGCCTTGTTTTTATTGAAACTAAATAAGAATCAAGTTAACTCAGAATGCTTATGAATAGCCCATTGAGCTCCAAATGTAAAAATCTAAACTTGCCATACGGCAAAACAGAAGCCTTGCTAGGATCTCCCATCCAGACACAAGGTCACAGCATCCAACCTGTTCTGGTGGCTGCTTTTGGTGCCACTGTGGAATCACCAATCTTCTCAAAGCACAGGAATCCCTGAGTCCCTTCATCATGTTCCACCTCGCCATGGGCAGCAGTACCAGTATATATCTGGGAAAGTGCAGGAAATGGCTGGCCCATCTGTGCAATGTGTGTCAAAAGGGACCCGTGTCACTAGCTGCCTTCTACAAAAAAAGCCACCATTTAATGAGAATGTCAGACTTAGAGGACTGTTTCGGCCCTGACCCCCACCTTACATTTGAGGAAAATGAGGCCCAGAAAACGGAAATGATAGTCACAAACATTTCACAGGTCTGGGGAACAGCCAAGATTAAAACCTTGACCTCCTAACTTCTAAATAATTCTCTTTCTAAAATGACACCAAAGCTACAGAGGACCCCTTCTTCACCTCCAGCTATAGAATTTTAAAGACCTCTGCTTACTAGTCTTCTGCCATTCACCTAGCTATAAGCTGAGTGCTTTGTCCACAGGATCTCTTTTAATTCCCATAACTCCCTTAAAAGTGTTACACACACCAGCTAAGGAGCAGGGAGCTCAGTAACTTGTCCGAGGTCATAGGTCTGCTACTCAGTCAAGCCAGGATGTAAGCCCGTCTTTCCTGTCCAGGCCCCATCATCTGACCCACTCCCCTCATCTATCTCTTATGCTGCTTTGCTCGTTTCTCTCCTGCCTAATGCTAACAGAGCCCATACCTCGTATCCTCCCTCCCTGACCATGGAATTCTTGACAGCGACTTTTAGCCAGCAACCAAATACTCCACACCTCAGGGAAGTAGTCGCCTTCTTCTAGTGCCAAACAGTGAGGAATGCCTGGGTGTCCCACCTCCTGGTGATCCCATTCCTCTTATGCTGTTGCTATAGGATGGGCATGTGAGCCTAATCTGGCCAGTGAGACGTAAAGAGAAAAATCCTGTTCCTGTTTACCATACTGGTGTGAGTGTGGACTGTCTGGAGCTCAGACAGCCACAAGAGCAAAAGGCCAATATAGCATCAGGCGTGACGGCATATGCCTATGACCCCAGCACGGAGGTAAGCTGAGGCAGGAGGATCACAAGTTCAAGTCCCACCTGAGTAATTTAGTGAAACCCTGTATAAGCTAAAAAATAAAAAGAGCTCTATCAGTGGTACAGGTTTCCTGGGTTGGATTCTCTGTACCACAAAACAAACAAATAAAAACCAGTATAGCAAAGATGTTGTCTCATTATTAGAAAAATCAGGGTTCCTGGGTGTTTGAAGACTTTGCTGAGCCATCACACATTCAAGTTGTGTCCTTTAAAGGAAAAGCTATAGGCCACCTTGTGTCCATCCTCACCTTCTTGGTGAGCCATAGACGAGCTGGAGTCCCCAACGGATTTCCCTAGGGTCATGCTCAATCCCACCAGACTTGCATCTTCAAGTATTTGTCAGAACTAACTGATCATCATTTCAAACATGTACAGATGGATCACTTACTAAGGAAAATCAATCCTGCTTATTTGAAGATAGAACTTAGACTTAAGGATACATACCCTGCATATGTGTGGCCATATAAAATACTAATTGTTTCATATACAACAGGGGTTGTACATCATAAGATTACTCTCCTAGAAAGGAAGAAAAGGGGACATTTCAGAGTCTCCACCATCGCTGGCAAGTATCTCCCCCAAGATCTATGATTTTTTTTTTCCTTCTGTCTTTCTAATAGCATATCCTAGGATTTATTGGTCTGGAACACACGCATGGAGGACTTTCATCCACATTTCCTGTTTGGTTCTATCTTGTTTCAAGACTGTACTACAGCACTTTATGACATGGAAAACTTTTCTAAGATGGTTGAGTTCTGCATCTGCCATCCTTAATTTGTCATTTATTCAATCAACAAGCAGAAATGTATGATCATTCTGCTTGAAATTTAGAACTGGTGTCTGGAAGGGTTGAGCCATGTGCTTTGTTCTTTTTCAGTGATAACACAAATAGAAGTGATTTGATTATGAGGAAGTTATCCTTTTATCCTGAGATAGGATAAAAGAAATAAACATAGGAATGGTCATAATGGCTCATGTCTATAAACCCAGAACTCTAGAAGGCTGAGGCTAAAAAACTGCAAGCTCAAGCTCAATCTGGATAATTTAGTGTCTTAGGAAGAAAGATAAAAATTAAAAAGGGCTGAGGATGTAGCTCAATGTAAAGGTCCTGTGCTCCATACCCAGGACCACTAAAACATTTTTAGAAGTATTTTTTTCCCTTCAGAGTAAACTTCTAAATCTTAAAAAAAAAATAGGCATTACAATAGGTTATGATGTCCTCTTATGAAATGGGCCTTCCACCTGTAACTTAAGCATGTGCTTTCTGTTCATTCACAAGTTCCACATATCTTCAGCCATAACAGCATACAAATACAGTGAACTCCAGACCTTCCAGTATCTCTCCATTGGGAGCCTGTCCTTTCTCTGAACATGGTTTTTAAAGCTACCACATTAATCTTCTCTATGCCTCCTACTGACATGTTCCCTGAATTCTTTATCTGATACTGGGCATCAGAGAACCTATTCTATGGCCGAACTGAGGTCCCCACATGCTTTTATTGGGGTCGGCCCCCCATGCTCTCGTTCAAAGCCGAAGCACCACTAGCCCTAGAAAAGGGAATCATAACTATCAGTGGCCCAAAACAACGGTGCTCAGAAAACATCTAACTCAAATACTGAATGACAATATCGTTTCTTTTGAAAATATCATACTCCCTGAACTGCTTCTTCCTCTGTGGACGTGGACTAAAAAGAAGTAGCAACTGCTCCACTATCTGTTTGTTTCATTTTATTTTGTTTTTGCCATACACATCTAGCCTTTGGAGAGAAACACTAAATAACAAAATGAGACAGCCTCTCATATAAAACCCACTAGAAAGAGACCCACTGTAAAAACTAGGAGCTTCTGCAGGGCTCAGGGTTTGGTTTTTATTAAGTTGTACATCCTCCACCCCTAGAATAGTACCCAAAACAAAACAGTCACCAGTAAATGTGTGTGATAAATAAATGAACAAACTTTGTTATTATCTTTTCCACTTTTATCCTTTCCATCATATACAGGTCAATCTAACTTTACACATTTCATTTGAGCTATAGTAGATAGGTAAAGAAATACAATCACCAATAAAATACAACATTCTGGTCTGGTTGGTAAGATCTGAACTACAAAAGAATGAAACAATGTAGAGCTGTGTTTAAATGACATGTTTTTTTTTTTTTTTTTTTT